>SDVV010013912.1:0-14965 GCA_016164225.1 Gammarus roeselii | reverse complement strand
TATATATATATACATACTGACCTGTATCATAGTTTCCGTTCTAGCGCAATTATTCATACTACTGACCTGTATCATAGTTTCCATGGTAGCGCAATTATTCATACTACTGACCTGTATCACAGTTTCCGCAGTAGCGCTGTAATTTACACTACTGATCTGTATCATAAATTGCAACAATTTCACAGCAGGAATAGTAAGCACAAGTCTCAGACATTGTTTCGGTCAAACAATCTGATGAGCCGGTGCAGAGCGATCAGCGGGCTCCCACGGGGCAACAATACTGTCATAAACAGTGTTTTAGAGCCACTGTCAAAATAGCGGGATTTACGACAGACTTTAATGTTGAATGACACTGCTTGTGCGATCATCAGAAGAAAATTATCAAGAAAAGCCTTAATGATATTCAAATATGCACATTAACATAATTTTTCCCATAAAAACTTATATCTTTAATTTTGTTGCCCCTTTAAACATCCGTTGTCCGTTTTCGTGGAAATAGCAACGGGAATAATAATTCGAACCAACAGGACCGATAAAAGCAACGATAAGGATTTCTTAATGATCAGGTATCTCGATGATTGAGTTTTTTCGTAACTAAGTGTCATACTGGCAGGAGTTTGAAGAAAATTATACACGGCGACAAATAGAAAAAAAAGTGACATCCCAATGATCGTTGACAACTTAACTTCAGCCTACAGAACGGTCACAAGAACAGGCGCGTCTTCTATGAATTGTTCGGTCTTTGTAATCTCTCACAGGAGGGAGAGTGGGCTGAAACTCAAGCCCCTTCCTCCTCTCGCCTCTGGGAACGCTCCTGCAAGAGAAGACTTGGGAGATTTAATCAAGCCGAGAAGGTACGGAGAACGCCTAAAGACGGCACGAATGGCAACACTCGATACCCTTTCAGGCTCTTCCATGAGCCAGTGTTTTCAGTGCGACCGCTGATGATCAGGCCAGAGCAAATTCTTTTTCTGCCGCTGAAGCAAAGAAAGATGCAAGTGTAAGACCTTACCAATACAATACCCAGAGATGTTTGTACTTTACGAGCTATCATCCTAGTCAGTCTCAGTTTATCAAAATCTATTAAACAGTTCACACCAACACTCAGCGATTTTATGCCTATCTATCATGGTGGATCAGAGGCTCGGTAATGTTCATCTTCAGTATGTTCAGAACCATCGAGAGTTGCCGAATGCCAGTCATGCGGAAAAGCTCGGCCAACTGACGGCATATAGCCTTCATTTTGTAGGAATAAAATTTACAAGAAATGGAAAACAGTTCATTTTTGATTAAATAATATCCGGTTTATATTATCATTCGTTCATCTTTTGGTGAAACTATATGGGTTTTCAAAATGATGTTTATTGAAATAAATTATTTCTACTTTTGAAATTAAACTAAATAAAATTTAACCATAGTTATAGAGTTACTAAATAAAGCAGAATATTCGCTGAAAATTGATTGCGTCTCCGGCATTTAGGGTTTACGCTACCAAGGTCCATTTAGCGTTTACGACTCTAAGGTCAAATCCATGTAGCGTTTACACCACCAAGGTCCCCAATTTAGCGTTTACGTCTCTAAGGTCAAATCCATTTAGCGTTTATCCCACCAAAGTCACCCATTTAGAACTTACGCCACCAAGCTCATCCATTTAGCGTTTACGCCACCAAGGTTATCCATTTAGCGGTTACGCCACCAAATTCATCCATTTAGCGTTCACGTTACCAAGGTCATCCATTTAGCGTTCACGCCACCAGTGTCATCCAGTTCCGAAAAAGCCGGAGAGCCTGAAAATCGGAGAGTATGGAGCGTTTTTCTAGTTAGTTCAATTACTGATCGCTGCATTGCTCCGTATCTCATGTGGAGTAGCAGCCTGCTCAGATATTTGGCCATATATGTCACTCTTTTGGCAACGACGCTGATAATATTTTCCCGTAATCACAGTCATGACACAACACGATCACGGTCATGACACACCACGATCACAATCATGATGCACCACGATCACAGTCATGACTCAACACGATCACGGTCATGACACACCACGATGACGGTCAGGACACACCACGGTCACGGTCAAGACACAACAGGTTCACGGTAATGACATCATGATCACGGTTATGACACACCACGATAACAGTCATGAGAAACCATGATCACAGTCATGACACATCACGATCATGGTCATGACACATCACGAAGACGGTCATGACACACCACGATTATGGTCATGACACACCGCGATCAAGGTCATGACACACCACAAACGCGAGCATGGTACCGCGATCACGACTGTGACACACCACGATCACAGTCATGACAGCACGATCACGGTTAAGACACCCCTCGATCACGGACATGACCTACCAGAAATGCGGTCATGAAACATCACGATCACGGTCATGACACACCCCGATCACAGATATGACACACCACGAACGTGGTCATGACACACCACGATCACCGTCAGGACACACCACGATCACGGACATGACAACACGATCACGGTCAGGACACACCACGATCACGGTCATGATACACCACGATCATGGAATGATATACCAAGATCACCGTCATGGCACACCACGATTAAGCTCAGGTCACACCACGATCACGGTCAAGACACACCAAGATCACAGTCATGACACCACAATCACGGACATGACACACCACGATCACGGTCAGGACACACCACGATCAGATCATGACACACCTCGATAACAGATAGGACGCGCCACGATCACGGTCATGACACACCACGATCACAGACATGACACACTATGATCACGGTCATGACATACCACGATAACGGTTAAGACACATCACAATAACGATCAAGACACACCACGATCACGGTCATGACACACCACGATCACAATCATGATGCACCACGATCACAGTCATGACCCACCACAATCACGGTCATGACACACCACGATGACGGTCAGGAAACACCACGATCACGGTCAGGACACAACAGGTTCACGGTAATGACACATCATGATCACGGTTATGACACACCACGATAACAGTCATGACAAACCATGATCACATTCATGATACATCACGATCATGGTCATGACACATCACGAAGACGGTCATGACACACCACGATCATGGTCATGACACACCACGATCACGGTCAGGACACACCACGATCACGGTCATGACACGTCACGATCAAGATGCACCACGATCACCCTCATGACACACCATGATCACGGACATGACACACCGCGATCACGGTCATGATACACAACGATCACGATCATGATGCACCACGATCACAGTCATGACTCACCACGATCACGGTCATGACACACCACGATCACGGTCAGTACACACCACGATCACTGTCATGACACGTCACAATCATGATGCACCACGATCACCATCAAAACACACCATGATCACGGACATGACACACCACGATCACGGTCATAGCACACCATGATCACGATCATGATGCACCACGATCACAGTCATGACTCACCACGATCACGGTCATGACACCACGACCACGGTCATGACTAACCGTGATCACGGTCATGACACACCACGATCACGGTCATGGCACATCACGATCACGGTCATGACACCATGATCACGGTCATAACACGCCACGATCACGATCATGATGAACCACGATCACACACATGACACAGCCCGATCACGGTCATAACACACCACGATCGCGATCATGATGCACCACGATCACGGTCATGACACACCATGATCACGGTCATGACACACCACGATCACGATCATGATGCAACACGATCACACACATGACACCACGATCACGGTCATAACACACCACGATCACGGTCATGACACACCATGATCACATTCATGACATACACGATCACGATCATGACTTCCCGATCATCGTCACTACACACCAGGATCACAGACATACCACAGCACAATCACGGTCATGACGATCACGGCTCCCGAGGCAATGCAGTAGCGAACAGTGCGTAATGTGTGTGCTCGCTCGGCCGAGGACCTCTACCGGAAACAAGCAAGATAACCATCACGTAGAAACCGGACATGACCGAACTGCTCCTAAACAGTAAGTAAGAATAATCACCGAGTAAAGATGTTGTACAGAGTAGCGTCCGCGAGTGTGATACCTTTTCCGCAGGGAAGGCTTAACCTCTCAAACTCTTATGGAAAGGCCAAACAACTCGGTATGTGAGAAGGGAGACTTCATAGCTATTCCGGAAGGAAGGTCCCACGACTCAGTTAGTGATTGTTCTTGTATCCCCTCAGATGTTCGATGGTGTAGCATGGCTTAGTAAGTCGTTCCTTGTGTATGTTACTACCAAGTAAGTTGTTTGTCTTTACTAAATGTCGCTCATGATTGATGCGAAAACATGATGTGTACTCTAAATGACATTGTTACTGAATTTGGCGCTGTCGAGAGGTATTTTATCAGTCAGACCCAGAAATGCGGTATCGTTGCAAGTCTGATCAATATTGTGTGTTGTCGTGATGTGAAATAAATAACTTAGCAATTAAATCGTAGTATGGTTTATTTTTTAATGCGTCTGCATTCTCCTATAATGTTAACGAATTTGATTATAAACATGATTATAATCAAAGAAGAATACCCCTGATACGAAAGAATTCGTTTAGTAACTACAATTTTTTATGATGTTTAACTTAATGCCCATTTGAATTTTGTTCGTCATCAATGTGCTTGTGATTGCCTCCAGTGTTTTGTCGTGTTGTCATCATCCGGTCCTTTCCAGAAACCACACGACCAGTATATATGCAAGTTCAAACACAAATTATTTGACATATTAATTTTGCTTATAAAATTTCTTTCTTGCATGTGCCTCTCCGATGGTAGTGTAGCTTTAAGTTGATTATTTATGGATGTCGAATTAATGAAATTCCTTCGTAGTTATTCATACGATAATTTTATAGGTCTGTTGGACTTTAAATTGTTCTGATGGTGTTGATTCCCCAGACAGTAATTGATTTTTTCCATGTTTGTCTGTAAAACAAACAAGTGAAGTGAACATAGGTTAATGTGAAATATACAGAGATCCATGTAAAAGAGATCCATGTAAAAGAGATCCATGTAAAAGTGTACCTCAACTGAAATGCACAGTTTACTTCAGCAAATTTATAAACAAACAGACAAAATCGGCAAAATTACATCTACAAATGCACGTCTTTGAAATTTTGAAGCAGTTCTTGTAATTTTGATGGTTTCCATGACAGCAAACGTGCGATGCATCCACAAATGAGGATGGCGCAACAAATTTTTTTTTTGTTAATCCGTTTCCGTACATAACGAATAAAGTGCAAAGAGGAGACCTCCCATTACTTGAACGATTCACAAGATCGTGCATCAAGTTATTGAAATCCACAAACTTTCCTCCATATTCGTCGATTACGATTTTGCCATGTGTTCGCTAGATTACAATAACATGCACGGTTGCCCTCCCATAACGTGACGGTCGACAGCATAACACCTTCCTCCTCGTCGCCCCAGGTCCCTCAGCATCATTGAAATTGCTGTTTCGCTCGACCCACTGTGAGGACGAACAGCGCTGCTGCCCTCTGCGTCCCCATTGTGGTGGACAACAGCACAGCTGCCCCCTGTTAGCCCATTGTGAAGGCCAACAGTATGACTGCTCCCTGTTGCCCCTCTGCTGCCCTTGCATCCCACTGTGGGCTATTATGTCCCAGTGTGGCAGACAAGAGTATGACTGCCCTTTGTTGCCCCCCTGCATCATATGGTGGACTTTTGTCCCTCATTGTGGCGGCCATCAGTATGACTGCCCCTTGCTGCCCACTGTTACCCTATTGTTGCGGCCAACAGTATGACTGCTCCCTGCTGCCCCAATGCTGCCCCTGCATCATATGGTGGGCTATTTTTGCGTCCGCACGGCCGTTGGACAGGTGCCGGCAGTCTGGGGCTGGTAGTCGTGGGATCACAACGGAGTCGTGGACACCCTGTGTGAGTGCGTCGGCCATTTAGAGCTTGTACATCAACAGTCGCAGTCCTGCTGCCGTTCCAGCCCTTCCAAGGGATCCATCCTCCCCATTGTGCACTAAACTGCTGCCGGTAACACGCTAAAGGGCGCGCGGCTGGGGGCCGTGCCTCTCAGAGGTACCTTCCTGCTGTGTGTCGTGAGAGGGGCAAACACGCTAAAGGGCGCGAGGCTGGTCAGCATCCTTCTCAGAGGTACTTTGCTGTTGTGTGTTGTGAGAAGAATTAACACGCTAAAGGGCGCGCGGCTGGTCAGCATCCTTCTCAGAGGTACTTTTCTGTTGTGTGTTGTGAGAGGAACGAACAAGGTAAAGGGGGCGCGGTTGGTCATCATCCTTCTCAGAGGTACTTTTTTGTTGTGTTTTGTGAGAGGAATGATTACGGTAAAGGACGCGCGCGGTTGGTCAGCATCCTTCTCAGAGGTACTTTTCTGTTGTATGTTGTGAGAGGAATGAACACGCTAAAGGGCGCGAGGCTGGTCAGCATCCTTCTCAGAGGTACTTTTCTGTTGTATGTTGTGAGAGGAATGAACACGCTAAAGGGCGCGCGGCTGGTCAGCATCCTTCTCAGAGGTACTTTTCTGTTGTATGTTGTGAGAGGAATGAACACGCTAAAGGGGGCGCGGCTGGTCAGCATCCTTCTCAGAGGTACTTTTCTGTTGTATGTTGTGAGAGGAATGAACACGCTAAAGGGGGGGGGCGGCTGGTCAGCATACTCCTCAGAGGTATTTTTATGATGTGTGTTGTGAGAGGAATGAACGCGCTAAAGGGAGTGCGGTTAGCTGTCTTTCGCGTTTGCGATAGGTGAACAAGCTAATGCATGGGTGCGCGGTTGGTCGCCGTCCCTCTCAGAGGTTTCTTGCTGATGTTTGTTGTGAGAGAGGTGAACCTTGCACGACTGCTGCCCCTCGACCATCTGTAAGCCGCTGCAAGGCCACGGCTGTTCGTTAAAACTGCAGTTGGTTAAGGTGGTTACGGTCAACGCTGTAGAACTAAGTATTTTATTTAAAAATAGATACAATACATGCATTATTTTTTGCATTTCAATATTTCTTATTTGTCTGATCGCAGTGAACACAATGTTATAGTCGTTACATATTTATAGTTAGTGTTTTTATTTACTTAGCAACTGTTTTGCTAAATGAAAAGTTAATTCGTTATTGATAAATATTTTGTTCGAACCTATGATTCGTACCCTCGTCGCATGAGTACGAGTCCAGGGCGCTAACCCCTCGTCCATCCGACAACTGATGGTGAAATAGTAAGCTTGCGGGGTAGTGTTTATGGTTCAACTATCAATTCCTGTTATTATTGTTACGCTACTATGGCCGAGCTTCAGGTGATAAAGAGAACATACCACCAGCATTGTTGGGACACTGATGCAAATGATGTAATGATACTCACATACCAACAGCATTGTTGAGACACTGATGTAAATGATGTAATGATACTCACATACCACCAGCATTGTTGGGACACTGATGCAAATGATGTAATGATACTCACATACCAACAGCATTGTTGGGACACTGATATAAATGATGTAATGATACTCACATACCACCAGCATTGTTGAGACACTGATGCAAATGATGTAATGATACTCACATATCACCAGCATTGTTGAGACACTGATGCAAATGATGTAATGATACTCACATACCAACAGCATTGTTGGGACACTGATGTAAATGATGTAATGATACTCACATACCACCAGCATTGTTGAGACACTGATGCAAATGATGTAATGATACTCACATATCACCAGCATTGTTGAGACACTGATGCAAATGATGTAATGATACTCACATACCAACAGCATTGTTGGGACACTGATGTAAATGATGTAATGATACTCACATACCACCAGCATTGTTGAGACACTGATGTAAATGATGTAATGATACTCACATACCACCAGCATTGTACGGACACTGATGTAAATGATGTAATGATACTCACATACCAACAGCATTGTTGGGTCACTGATGTAAATGATGTAATGATACTCACATACCAACAGCATTGTTGGGACACTGATGCAAATGATGTAATGATACTCACATACCACCAGCATTGTTGGGACACTGATGTAAATGATGTCATGATACTCACATACCACCTGCATTGCTGGGACACTGATGTAAATGATGTAATGATACTCACATACCAACAGCATCATTGTTGGGACACTGACGCAAATGATGTAATGATACTCACATACCAACAGCATTGTTGGGACACTGATGTAAATGATGTAATGATACTCACATACCACCAGCATTGTTGGGTCACTGATGCAAATGATGTAATGATACTCACATACCACCAGCATTGTTGGGACACTGATGCAAATGATGTCATGATACTCACATACCAGCAGCATTGTTGGGACACTGATGCAAATGATGTCATGATACTCACATACCAACAGCATTGTTGGGACACTGATGCAAATGATGTAATGATCCTCACATACCACCAGCATTGTTGGGACACTGATGCAAATGATGTAATGATACTCACATACCAACAGCATTGTTGGGTCACTGATGTTAATGATGTAATGATACTCCCATACCAGCAGCATTGTTGGTATACTGATGTAAATGATGAAATGATACTCACACATGCATGTGTGGCAGAGGCCCTCTAACTCACACCCACACATAACCAGACAACATTTAATACCCAATGTATCGGGCAGATAATCAAGAAACTACGCTATAAAAACAATGTCTAATCAAAATGCTATGTGTTATCAGGATAAAGCGCATATTTATCAAGTACTTCAAATATATTCGGTTTCTTCTCCGTTTTCTTGTCATGTTTTGTAAGGGCTGGTACATACGATCAGCTAGAAGTGAGGTGTTCGTTTCCGGTCACTCATGGGTTCATTTACTAGGTCACAGGATGTAAATAATAAATAAAAAAATGGACGAATTTATTCATACACAGATGGTATGTTATTCTTTTTAACAATCAATTTATACATAGTAAATCTAAGATCGGTGAAATGAACAAGATAAGAACCTGTAACTGAGTAATTGGAGCTGTGTGCGAACGGTGGAGGGCATTTCACTTTCCTAGCTGAACATACGAACAAGACTCTTGCCGAGACATGTCACGACGAGAAAGCTGTCAGGGGTGAATCTTAATGTACATTATCAATATGCACTGTATTTCGTTGACATAAGGTGTTCCGTTCTGGCATTCGGATATTTTATATAACAGTTAAATAGAGTGTCAATAGCTAATTCAGCTATACGCCCAATTCATTGGGTAGCAAAGAATGCGTCGGTATGGTTGGGTCTATGTGAGACAGAGAGTCACTGAAAAAACAAATAACATATAATAGAGAGAATATCATCATCATAATATACGAACAAAAAAGTTTCCTCGTGCACGCGCGGTGTGTTATTCTCGTGGAACAATAAGCTCTCTGTAACGTGTCACGACGGAAGGGCTATCATGGTAGGTTTGAGGTCCACAACAAGTGTGCGTTATATCCTGATGAAATAAGATGTTTTTATTTGACATTGATATCTTCTGCATAGTAATTAGTATGAATTCTTTATTCAGACCCACAGCCTAATCAATTGAACGGCAAAGAATGTGAAGGTATGGGTGGATCTATGTGAGTTGGAGAACCACTGGCATAGTTAACAAATAAGAACAAAAAATGCATTCATACATCAACCAGTGTGGTATTTTTGGGGCACGGTAACACAGTACACACCTTATGTGCGAAAAACATATATATCTGCATCGCGTATAAAACCATTGTCCTCAAAGGCACAGATAATTTATTTTTTGGGCCAGAACGATGCGAATTTAAGTCAACAGGGACAGGGCACGCTGAGGGGAAATTGCAAGATTCTGCAACAGTGCAGCCGTGTTTGAATTGGCAGCTGCTATTTGTACAAAGACAAATAGTAAGAGAGATCAAAGAAACATAGTATGTGAGGTTATGATAGTGTTTTGTTGACAGGGTGGTAGTGTTCATGCTCTGAGCGAGCTGGATATATAGTTTTACGTTACCAGTTTTGCATTAATCGTCATCGACTGTTTAACTCTGCCTGCCCCTGTCTGCGGGCAAGCAATAGAGTGGTACATTTCTGCTTGAAAGAAGATACGGTTGCGCAATTTTGTAAGTCAGCTGGTAGCTTGCTGAAGCTCTTTGGACCTGAAATAGTGAAAGTTTTGGCACCAATCTCTGTTCTTCTGAACTCTGTGTCAATGTTATTTTCATTTCGTGTTGATCGTTGATGGGCCGTTTTTCGAGTTGTCAATACAACACCGTTGGAACAGGAGAGCTTGTTCTGAATTTTAAAAACTCGTACTGCTATGCTCAGTTCTAGTCGTTCCTTGATGTTCAGCCACCCAAGTTTCTTTAGAACTGGTGTCACGTGATCGCTCTTTCTAAAGTTCCCATCGTGAGCTACTTTTGCGGTGAAGTTTATGCTGCATTGAATGTCTGAGAGTAATGTTTTCGTGCACTCACATCAAATGGTGGGGCAGTAGTTTAAATGTGAGAAAATTAGAGCATTGATTACGAGAAGTCTGGACTTGAAGTCGAGTTGTTTCTTCGTTCGACAGAGAAACATGAGAGTACTATACAGTTTGGAGCAGAGTTTATCAACATGATGTCCATAGGTCAAATTGGGATCAAGCCACACTCCCAGACTTTTGACTTTGTTGTCGAGAGGGATTTTTGCGCCCATACAGTCAACAACAAAAATTTCGGGAACTCTCCGTGTGTTTGCTTTGGATCCCAGGATAAAGCACTGTGCTTTACTTGTATCAACTTTAGGCCCATTTGAAGAATACCAATTATTTGTGTGGATCAGCGCTGTTTCTGCATCCTTCTTAAGCTTTTCTAATTCGTTTGCTGGTCTAACGAACTGCAATTGAACATCGTCTGCGTATAATGTCATTCTGGCATTGTCGAAAGGGTTTCCACAATTTATGTCATTGATAAACAGAAGGAAAAGAACCGGTCCGAGAAACGATCCTTGTGGAACACCGAAATTTACCTGTCATGGAGAAGAGGTGATTTTTCCATCTAACACGACAGACTGGGACCGCTGCCTGAGATAGCTTTCAATATGTGACGAACGCTATAAGGTTCTGACCCATCATCATATGTATTTTAAATTTGTATACCCATCATCAAATGTTCATTATATTTGTGTACCCATCCTCATATGTATCTTAAATGTGTGTATTTCTATACATAGACCTATGGCGGCATAATAATACCATTCCGTCTGTATATGAGCACCACAACTCACATAGGCCCATCCACACACCAACATCCTTTGACACATGTATTTGACGGACGATATATATTAAAACTGCCTACACGCACTCTGTGATGGACTCTGTATTGTCACCTAATCCGACCCGATGACTCCCGCCTATCATTACACGCACTCTAGATTGACTGTGCATTGTATTTACTTTATTGATCAATAGGCATTCTACGCGTATATTGAATTTGTATGTATTGTTCTTCATGCAATGTAGATATATATGTTTCTTCGTGCATAAGTGTGTACTCCGTCACCGCGAAAAAAAAAAAACGTTTTGTATACGAATACATTTTTTTCCTTTTCTATTTTGTTTGCTTTGCCAGTGGTTCTCTAACTCACATTGACCCACCCATACTGTCGCATTCATTGCTATTCAATTAATTAGGCTGTGGGTCTGAAAGTGGGTGGGTATGGAAGTGGGTGGGGGAAGGGCCAGCGATTCTAACTCAGGAGGCGCAAACAGCAAAAACTGTTGGGCCCTTTAGCAGTAGAATTAATTTATCATCGGTGAAGAAGCTTCGTTGAAGAATGTAGTGTAAAAGTTGGTGCTGTAAAAGATGTCACTGGAACACTATTAAATGTATTTTAAGTCGAGCCACCCTTTTTGTACGAGGGCTGTATGGTATGGTAGTTGTTCCAACTGTACTCGATTGGTCTGAGATTTGGGGACCGAGAGTGGAAGAGAGAAGAAGATTGAATGTTTTCAAGATGAACTGTTGCAGACGTATACCCAGAGTAACTAATGCTGAAGGATATGATCACTAATGACGTTGTTCAAAATAGAACGGAGATACTGAGGAGTTGAAGAACATCATAGATTTACGTGTTCTGGGGAGGTTCGGGCACATTGTGAGTGTGGGTGATGAGAGCACAGGTGAGTGGGCGTAAATCTAAAGGAAAACCAATAGTTTAGTGGGAGAATGTCGTCAAGTAGTCTTCAGGGAGGTAAGACATCTGTGAGGAGGTAGCAACAGAGATGCGCTTCTGTCATGTCTCCATACTTGGGCAATGTCAATGCGTAGCGAAGGAGATTTCCGGCAAGTAGACGGTCATCAATAACATCCCTATTACATTAGGCATGCGTTGGCCGGAAGGTCGGGTAGTATAGTCCGACAAGGTAATTTATAATACGAAAACCTATGAATAGCAAACAATCTGATCTGAAGCGAACGGAAATCCTTTGAGCGCATACAGCAATTAAGATGACGCCAGGTACAGGGACAACAACGTTATAGGACACTCATGTAACGGAAGTGAAATGGATGGAGCAGCAAGGGATAGTATGGGTGAGTCAGTGTTGACTCAACCCCGATACCGGCTGGTTACTTGCCTGTGCTCGTTCCTCTTACACCTAACTTAAATTCCTATTTCCCCGACTTGTATAAATTGTATAGTTGCAAATAAATCAGATATATAATTCCACTTTTGTTTATCTAGAAGTCGTCAGCCTACAATATCTCAAGATATAACAACTGGCAACGAGGTGAAGAATTCAGTGTAATTTATTTGTGAAAACTCATAAAGTGCTACCATTGAAAATGTCTCACAACAACGGACAATCACAGGAAATGTTTGACCCTGTTACGGAAGGCGTCGAAAACTTCTTGGCTAGTTTTGAATTCCAGAACTACCGAGCCCTGACAGCATCAATGGACGACGAGCGTCCATTGATGCTGTGGCTACAACAAAAAATAAGCCGAAGAGCATAAAAGTGGCTACATAAGATGAGTTGGTTGCAACTCTAACAACATTATACACGACGCAGAAATCCACAATCGGAGCGTCGGTACAGTTTATAAAGAGAAAGCAACGGGAAGGCGAGACGATCGAAAATTACGCTCGATCCCTCAACGAGTTGGATAGTAAGTGCGAGTACGAGCAATGCTGAAGAAGCAGACTCCTTCGGGATCAATTTATAGCCGGATAGTCCAGCAGGCTGATAACAGCTTTGATCACATGGAACTCAATTTACGTGTGACACGCCTATTGCCACACGACACTCAATTCACGTGTGACACGTCCATTACCACACGGAACTCAATTCACATGGGACACGTCCATTGCCACACGGCACTCAAATCCCGTGTGGCACGCGCATTGCCACACGGCATTCAAATCACACGTGACACATCCATTGCCACACGACACTCAATTCACGAGTGACACGTCCATTGCCACACGACACTCAATTCACGAGTGACACGTCCATTGCCACACGACATTCATATCACGTGTGGCACGTCCATTGCCACAGGGCACTCAAATCCCATGTCACACGTCCATTGCCACAGGACCCTCAATTTAAGTGTGACACGTTCATTGCCACACGGCAGTCAATTCACGTGTGGCACGTCTATTGCCACAGGGCACTCAAATCCCATGTCACACGTCTATTGCCACACGACCCTCAATTTAGGTGTGACACGTTCATTGCCACACGGCAGTCAATTCACGTGTGACACGTCCATTGCCACACGACACTCAAATCACATGTGACACGTCCATTGCCACAAGGCACTCAAATCACATGTGACACGTCCTACTTGCATAAATCTATACATTTTCAAAACGGAAATCTCAGTTCAGCCTCCTCACCGTTGCTTATCATCCACACACTCTACATGAGCCTTAGCAGGGCAGCGCACTCTGTATGAGCCTTAGCACGGCAACGCATTCTGCATGAGCATTAGCAGGGCAGCGCACTCTGCATGAGCCTTAGCAGGGCAGCGCACTCTGCATGAGCCTTAGCAGGGCAACGCACTCTGCATGAGCCTTAGCAGAGCAGCGCACTCTGCATGAGCCTTTGCAGGGCAACGCCCTCTGCATGAGCCTTAGCAGGGAAACGCATTCTGAATGAGCCTTATCAGGGCAGCGCACTCTGCATGAGCCTTAGCAGGGCAGCACACTCTGCATGAGCCTTAGCAGGGTAACGCACTCTGGATGAGCCTTAGCACGGCAACGCACTCTGCATGAGCCTTAGCAGAACAACGCACTCTGCACGAGCCTTAGCAGGGTAACGCACTCTGCATGAGCCTTAGCAGGGCAACGCACTCTGCATGAGCCTTAGCAGGGCAGCGCACTCTGCATGAGCCGTAGCAGGGCAGCGCAGTCTGCATAAGCCTTTGCAGGGCAACGCCCTCTGCATGAGCCTTAGCAGGGCAACACACTCTGCATGAGCCTTAGCAGGGTAACGCACTCTGCATGAGCCTTAGCAGGGCATCGCACTCTGCATGAGCCTTAGCAGGGCATTCCATTTCCGTTTGTAATAGTCTTCTAAATTTATTTTAAACTTGACAAGTGGCTGCCCAACGAACAATGATGCAATCCTTCCTAATCGTTCTGGAGCAGGCTCAATTGCGAGTACGTGACGTGCTCTTAGTGAGCATTATCTTTCCACGCCATCGCGTCTATGAGATGAGCACTTGTGGTACGAGTGCTCTGGAGCAGGCTCAATTGCGAGTACGTGACGTGCTCTTAGTGATCAACATCTTTCCACGCCATTGCGTCCATGAGATGAGCACTTGTGGTACGAGTGCTCTGGAGCAGGCTCAATTGCGAGTACGTGACGTGCTCTTAGTGATCAACATCTTTCCACGCCATCGCGTCTATGAGATGAGCACTTGTGGTACGAGTGCTCT
>SDVV010013911.1:0-14965 GCA_016164225.1 Gammarus roeselii | reverse complement strand
TGGTTATAGAAGTCATCTGCCGCTCACGTCATGCTCTATATCACCTTCATAATCATAAAGGTTTTACACTACTCACACCATGTCATGGAGCTTGTTCAGGGTCATAAAGCAGTACTGCGGAGTGGGCTGGAACTCAATGTAGGATGGTTGATGGTCCCGGGACACGAAGGTGAGGCACGTGAGGCTACTCACGTGCTGCAGGTCGGATAGGATACGTTGGTGGGCGGCCGTGCCTTGGAGAGTGGCAAGAATAACATCCAAATGCCTTAGTGATTAGTATACATTTTACCGTGGTACAAATACCATCGAAATTTTCAGAAGTTGGTACACTCTGCATTTGACCACTCTCTTTTAATTTCGATTTATATAATTGATTTTTTATATCATTGCTGCAGCATATTTTGTTTATTATTTTATTCGTCGTATAAAAAAAACACAGGCACATTTATACTGTCTGGAATAATATTCCTCTTATTTCCTAAGCTTGAAGACGTAATATTAATTTTTGACGACGCAGTGCGTTTAATTTAGAATGTTTCAAATGTGTTGACTTGAATAAGCATTGAATGCTTATAAAGGACCCTGAAGCATCTTTGAAACATTGCGAACTTATACAATGGCACTGGAACTTTTCCTACCCAATTAAAGTTTCTGAAGGAAGTACAAAAAGAAGAGGTACATTTACAATATCAAGTGTTCAATGAGTGCATTAACAAATTCCACAGAAGCATTGAATTGAAAACTTCTCACCACTTCTTTAGACACAACTCACAGCATTATCACTCACACCCTTATATCTCAAACCATTATCACGCACACCTTTATCACTCACACCCTTATCACGCACACCTTTATCCCTCACAGCCTTATCACTCACACCCTCAGCATTCAAACCCTTATCACTCACACCCTTATCACTCAAACCCTTATCACTATCACCCTTATCAAGCACACTTTTATCCCTCACACCCTTATCACTCACACCCTTACCGCTCACAGCCTTATCACTCACACCCTTATCACGTACACCTTCATCACTCACACCCTTATCACGCACACCTTTATTCCTCACACCTTTATAACTCACACCCTTATCACTCACACCCATATCACACACACTCTTATCACTCACACCCTTATCACTCACACCCTTATCACGCACACCCTTATCACTCACACCCTTATCACTCACACTCATATCACACACACCCTTATCACTCACACCCTTATCACTCACACCCTTGTTACGCACACCCATATCACACACACACCCTTGTCACTCACACCCATATCACTCACACCCTTATCACTCACACCCTTATCACTCACACCCTTATTACTCACACCTATATCACACACACACCCTTATCACTCACACCCATATCACTCACACCCTTATCACTCTCACCCTTATCGATATTGTATCATGCACAATATATAACATGACTTAAATAAGGAGTCATTGTTTCACTGTTTACGTCTATTGACGTCAACTACAGATTACTGATACATATATACCTGGACAAATTACATTAACTAGCAAAGTATTTCATTACTTTGTCCAATTTTCGCGAGGCGGAGTTAGACAAAATACACTGAAATGGGTTTAGGTACTCACTGAATCCCTCAACGATGACGTAAGGAATATTGTTCTGGGGCCAGAGCTGTGGGAAGAACGGCGTCTGCGGAAACGAAGAGTGGGAATCGTTGAGGGGTTCGGGATAGGAGGAAATGCTATTGCTATAATGCTGCTGTAGTCGTCGCCAATCCCTCGAGAGACCGGGTTAGAGTCCCGGCAATGACTGACATTTATCATCTGTTTCTTTCAGCATAATTAGAATAATTGACGTCTTTACATATAAACGTATAATAACCCAATATGTTTGCAAGGGCTCGTAACTAGGGTACAGTGTGTCAGGTTAGGAGGGTAGAAAGTAAACTCGTATTTAGAGCTCCTTATTTGATTATTCAACAACCACTCATTGTTTGATGACGACTGTTAAGGAAGATCAGTTCAGAAGTATGAGTTGTATTCAAATATTACCTGGGAATAAATAATTATCTTGCTTGTCAATATTCTTGAAAAGTGGGTGACTTGGCTGCGAGGCCTCTGTGCATCATGCAATATGATGTAATACCCTTGAGGCCTCTGTGCATCATGTAATATGATGTAATACCCTTGAGGCTTCTGTGCATCATGCAATATGATATAATACCCTTGAGACCTTTGTGCATCATGCAAATGATGTAATACCCTTGAGGCCTCTGTGCATCATGCAAATGATGTAATACCCTTGAGGTCACTGTGCATCATGCAATATGATGTAATACCCTTGTGGCCTCTGTGCATCAAGCAATATAATGTAATAACCTTCAGGCCCCTGTGCATCATGCAATACGATTTAATACCCTTGAGGCCTCTGTGCATCACGCAATATGATGTAATACCCTTGAGGCCTCTGTGCATCATGCAATATGATGTAATACCCTTGAGGCCTCTGTGCATCATGCAATACGATGTAATACCCTTGAGGCCTCTATGCATCATGCAATATGATGTAATACCTTTGAGGCCTCTGTGCATCATGCAATATGATGTAATACATTTGAGGCCTCTGTGCATCATGCAATATGATGTAATACCTTTGAGGCCTCTGTGCATCATGCAATATGATGTAATACCTTTGAGGCCTCTATGCATCATGCAATATGATGTAATACCTTTGAGGCCTCTGTGCATCATGCAATATAATGTAATACCTTTGAGGCCTCTGTGCATCATGCAATATGATGTAATACATTTGAGGCCTCTGCGCATCATGCAATATGATGTAATACCTTTGTGGCCTCTGTGCATCATGCAATATGATGTAATACCCTTGAGGCCTCTGTGCATCATGCAATATGATGTAATAACTTTGAGGCCTCTGTTCATCATGCAATATGATGTAATACCCTTGAGGCCTCTGTGCATCATGCAGTATGATGACAAACCCTTGAGGCTTCTGTGCATCAAGCAGTATGATGCAATACTCTCGAGGCCTCTGTGCATCATGCAGTATGATGTAATAACCTTATAACTCTACACACAGTCCACTTACATCAGGGCTTCGAATGTCGCAATACGAAGGCTTATTCAAACATTATTGTTTTTCTGGAAAAAAACACAACTAACAAATTAATTATTGTCGATTATTTTCAGTCCGATATTAAATTTCCTGAAGCTACCAATCTATTTTTGCAAAATGTATGCAATGAATGTTTGAATAATATTTGTATTCGAAGAATACTCACACAAACACTCTTTGTGAGCTTCAGCAGTCATATTATCGAATTAGCATACGAAATGGATCGAAAAACTTGTGGTTTATTTTCTTCTACAACGAACTCATGCATCGAATGAATCGATTTTTTTTTCATTTTTTTCGTTTAATCACCAAATAACAAACAAACCCTCTCTCTCATCATCCCAAACCCCGACTCTTCTTACCGATCATCAGCTGTTTTCAGAGGCACTTCTCCTGACCGGCAGCAGCGCCTCATAACTGCAGTGCACACAACAACCCAGCCCACAATGTGCCTTTTCTGCATCCCAATATTGGATGAGACCATTACGTCCAAGTTCGATTTTAATGACCAAGCGACGGAATGGAGTTCAGAGCCACGACTTCAGGTGGGGGTTACTGGAATGGCTTAGATGTGCGAGGGGTGTGTCCCCCTAATGGTCGTGCTATGTATCATGAGTACCGGGTACACCGCAGAGGTCAAAAGATGGGATTCTGGTGTAATTGATTGGGTAAAAATGATCCTGTCTGCTAGAAGCAGCTGTTGATGCAAATAAATAGATGACTGCCGTAGAATTATCCCCTCACCTCATCTGGGTCCTTGCTTTTCCTGGCCGATTTTATTCAGTTACCCTTTATACACAACGATTTTTTTGGATATTTTTAAGATGCAATGAGTCATTCTCCTTGGTTCGTTGTTTGGGTGGCAAGTAGAGGAGATGGGTAGCGGGCACAGGAAGTGGGTGGCAGGTAGAGGATGGGTGGCAGGTAGAGGAGATGGGTGGTAGGTAGAGGATGGGTAGCGGGTACAGGAGATGGGTAGCGGGTACAGGAGATGAGTGGCAGGTAGAGGATGGGTGGCAGGTAGAGGAGATGGGTGGCAGGTAGAGGATGGGTATCGGGTACAGAAGATGTGTGGCAGGTAGAGGATATGGGTGGCAGTTAGAGGATGGGTGGCAGGTAGAGACGATGTACCCATACCAGTTTAAGGACCGAGACCGATTTGAGATTTCAGTCAATATTGATACCGATGCTAAGATGGCCAGACAATGCTAGTATATCATTCTATGTTATATTAGTATACACATTTCCACAACGCTGTTGTGATCGACTGGCTAAACGATATATAATACCTAAAAAAAATTAACAATCATTAATAATAGTAGAAGAAATTAACGGAATTTAAACAACTTCAAGATGTCCGATATTTTAGTGCTCAAATCAGAAAAAATATATATGATTGACTTCCCAATAAAGTTTTTCTCTGACAATTTAAATATAAATGCCCTTTTAATTTGTTTCTTGAGTTAATAAATGTCAGGGAATCCAGGAGATGAATTTATCACACAAAGATTGAAATACGGTGTAATAGATTTATTTTATCAACCAGAAATACGGTGGAATATATTTATTTTGGTAAACCAGTTACTGCACAAACAGTGCAAGAGATATTTCATTGAAATAATAATTTTAAATTACAAAAATACATGCACAATCGTCAGGTGAAATTGCCGGTCCTGAATATCTTGAAAGGGGTTGAATTATTATTTTTTATTTCCAGTGGTTTCTAATTAAAATTAAGCTCAGTGTATAACTTAAGAGTTGAAAAAAAAGTTATGATTGAAAATTAGGTACGAATTATTGAAATATTTGTTAAAGGAAAAGGGCAACGAGAATGACTATTTTTTGTAGCCTAAGCCAACGTAGCATGATAAATGTTGAGTAATTACAATTGTTCGTGCTCACGGACGCATCACAGAACTCATTTAAAGACGATTTGAATATATATTCATTTGGGTGGATGAAATATTCAATGCTCTTGCTACTTGTGCTGGAGATTCGGACAACGAGAAACACTTTGGGCACAGATGACAAATTATACAGTTTAAATTTTTATGTGAACTTCGATTACTTGAGTTGAATAAGTTAGAGGTAACATGTTGCATACATTTTCAATATGTTAATTAGATTTGTGTCAAAATGTGGAGGATGCAAACTGCTTTCTTATACATTTTTTTTCATTTTACACCAGTTGACTGTTGATAACCGTTTCCTTTAAATTATTAAAAATACTTGAAGTAACTGTTGAATGCTTGCGAATGGGGGTCGAAGAGAAACGCAAATAAAGGCTTACCGCGCACAAAAAATAACCCTTTGCAAATCCGAAATGTATTGAAATAAATTATACGTGTATATACTTACTTCAACTAGCAAAATATCAGTAATTTCCTGCCCTATTTTTGCTCGTCGTAACCGATACTCTTAAGGAAACTCCGATACCACCACTACTGAGATCAATACAAGTGGCACATCCCTATAGTGTCAGGAACCGCCACTACTGAGACCAATACAAGTGGCACATCCCTACAGTGTCAGGAACCGCCACTACTGAGATCAATACAAGTGGCACATCCCTACAGTGTCAGGAACCGCCACTACTGAGACCAATACAAGTACACATCCCTACAGTGTCAGGAACCGCCACTACTGAGAACAATACAAGTGGCACATCCCTACAGTGTCAGGAACCGCCACTACTGAGATCAATACTTGTGGCACATCCCTACAGTGTCAGGAACCGCCACTACTGAGAACAATACAAGTGGCACATTCCTACAGCGTCAGGAACCACCACTACTGAGAACAATACAAGTGGCACATCCCTACAGTGTCAGGAACCACCACTACTGAGACCAATACAAGTGGCACATCCCTACAGTGTCAGGAACCGTCACTACTGAGAACAATACAAGTGGCGCATCCCTATAGTGTCAGGAACCGCCACTACTGAGAACAATACAAGTGGCACATCCCTATGGTGTCAGGAACCGCCACTACTGAGACCAATAAAAGTGGCACATCCCTATAGTGTCAGGGACGATATTGGACCATGCAACTAGAAAGGCATTCTGTTCTCTCCCGAAATAGCACGAGAACCAAAGAGACACTCACAGTTCGGCGTTGATTTTTTCAGACTTTTTTTTTAAACAATGATAATCCAACATTTACTAAACTATTGTCGTTTTTGCTTCTCATAATAAAACACCGACGGAGTTTCAATAATTCGACATTAAACATTTCACAATCTAATCACAATCTTTTTAATCACAGAGCTCGGACCGAACGAGTCCAATCTGTCGAATTAACCTGCGCCATTAGCTCGAAACGCAATTTACAATCGTTTTTAACTGTTCGGCGTACCAGCTACTCATCAATCAATCAAATAATGACTCACTCTATTAGTTTTTTTCCAATACTTGGTCCAATTTCTGCACGGAGGTCGAAGAAAAAATACCCAACACTTTAAGTGCCGACCATCACTCTAGATACTTCCCTGAATTCCATATAATGACTATTAGTCTAGGTACTGGCCAGCATTCTAGAAATTGCCAAACACTCTAGATACTGCACAGCACTCTAGATATTGACCAACTCTCTACATACTGCCCAACACACTAGATACTCCACATTCCTCACACACTTCTGCGTCAACCTTCATAGCGAATGCTTATGCGCAGCTCCTCGCACCAGGACGGTAAACTTTCTCCGCCTAGGCTTAGGTAGGCCGTTGCATGCCCCTCGAAGGGTCGCCATATTCCCTACGCTAGGCTGTAACATCTAAGTCTTTCCTATTCTCCCTATAATTTCCACCTTGGGTGCTGATGGTACTTCCACCTTAGGTGAATCCCGAATCCATTGGCTTGAGGAAGGCGGTATAGACTGCCGCACTTACGGAGCTCTTTTCAGTCGGTCAAGTAAGACAATTTTTAATCAGCAGAAGGGAGCTGCTATGATTGATCTGCTTTGTATTGCATTCATCTCCATCCCGCGTAGGAAGTAACTTTGCTACCGCGCAACCGACTCGCATTCGAATTAGATTCGTTTAGAATCGTTCATACCCATCTCCTTAAATTTCGAATTAGATCAGTTTAGAATCGTCGATATCCGTCCCCGTAAATTTATATGTATAAATACAGCGTTTGGGATAACTACGTTATCACTTGTTTGATATCGCAAGTTTCTTATTTGAATTCGTGCCCGTAGATGTATCACCGTTTCACGCACATGCTACCTATCACCCCATTCTAACTTATCATCATCATCAAACTGTTAACAGTTTGAATTTGATATTGAAAAAAATATACATCGCAAACAGTCTAGCCTCTCCGGAAAACAAGCTAGAAGTGGTGCAGCTGAGTGTCGTAGAGGGCTCCCCTACCCTCACCGCAGACTGCATTCCTCTCTCGCCTCAGCGGGAGGTCTACCCTTCACCGCAGGCGCCCTGTACAAGGACCAGCCTGTTACTTTTCTCAGCATTCGTGCCGTACCACAACTCAATTTCAACTGGGCATATTTCATGTAAGTTACTTTTTCAGTGTAAATACTAATACAACCTTATCAATTTAACAAAAAAAAATCATACATATCTAAATTCAAAAATTATGCACCAATTTCGTTAAAAAAAAAAATAATAAAAATTGACGTCTTACATCTGTCTATGTAAAGTAACTGTAAAAACAATACTGTAAAGTAAACATAAAAACAATACAGGTATCACATAAATAATTCATACATTTTCATTTATCCCTTGTAAATAGCATGATAATTGTTTTTTAGTTAGGAAAAATTAAATTTAATATAAGCCTGAGTTTAGCTTAGTTTTAATCTCAAGTTAAATCCGCATAATCACCCGCAAAAACTCATCACTGTAGGTCATACATGAATCACCCGAAAAAAAACATCTGTAGGTCATTTTGAAATAAAAATCATCTCATCCCACATCTAGTTAAACTTATTATTCACATATCTGCTGTTTACAAGGATAAAGAATATAGCACTTTGTCGCTAAGTTCACGGTTTTTAGCTGCTCACTTAACAAATCCAAGATGACTCCTGCTGCAAAATTAGAATGTGTAACTTGTCACCAATCGTACACTCCCGAACTAATGTATGGTGGTAGCTCTTCTACGCAAACGTGTAATACGCCTCCAAACGGAGAGTGCAAAATAGCGAGCTGTGAATTCTGTCAACATGCCGAAGAGATTAAACAACTGAAAGCACAGTTAACTCATGCTTCTGGTGGCTCGCCCAACGCAGATGCAGATAACGCCGACACAAGGCTGCAAACTGTTGAATTAGAACTGGAAAGCGTGCAGAATTTTTTTTGCTAACTCAGAGATATAATAAACAGCGAATTAGAAGCAACAAAAGAAATTTTTGAAACTACCCTGCATCGAGTAAACGAACTCCAAGTGCACTTAGACTCAGAATTGGCAAAGAAACTTACAGCTCTAGACCCAGAGACCAACGACCGTATCAAATCGATATGAAAAAAGGTGAACATTGCTGAGACACTCTACACAACTGTAGTAAACAGGCGGCAGTCAGTCAGTTGCAAAGCATCACAGGTCGGACGACAGTCCTGCCACACCCGAACTGATACAAGCAACCGTTTCTGTGTATTGCCCGATGAAATGGACTCTCAAAACACAGAGGAAAATATTGTGATTGGCGATTACAATGTCACCTTCATCAAACTAAATCAGCGAAAAGAGAGAGTCCAACTAAAATTCTCGGTACACCAGGTTGGAAAATTGACGATATTGAAGAAATAATCAGAAAATGAAAAAATATCTTCTTCTAAACACCGATCATACTACAAGTTGGGGCTAAATACGTGGTGCCGCAGACGAAAAAAATATGAGTAAGGTATAAAACCATGCTAACAAACGTCAAACGATCGCTCGCGAACATCCATGTCTCTGGCATCCTGCCCCATCCAAACCAAAGTAGATACAAATTGAGCAAGATGATATTTTTAAACAATCGCATAGCAACATTCTGCATAGCACAACAAATCTCATCATCGGACCATTGTGAAACGATGCTCAACCTCAAAAACTATGAATTTGATAGAATCACCAACAGGACACGCATAAACACGTCTGGACTTGATACCCTCGCAAGCATCCTTCAGAATATCGGTGCTGTCCTCGTCACCGAAATTAAATCAAGAAACATTCTCGACGCCCAACACAAGACTCCGCCATTAATGCCCAACTGAATGAGTCAACAACCGCCGCCCAAGCAGGTAGCAATCACGAACCCTGCAGTATCGAGAGAGGAACAGCTAGCAAAAATAGATTCCCCACTACCAAAAAAGTCTATCGAAGTAACACAGCAGCCCCGAGTGCAACCGAAGAGTTTCTGGTAGGATTCCGAGCCAAAATACTCTCAAATGTTACTATGTAAACGCTAGAAGTCTCCGAGACCAAATCGACGAATTATGAATCCTTGCAATTAACGATGAGATCGACTTAATAGCCATAACATAATCGTGGATGAAAACGAGCAAAAGAAGTTATCCGGGCGAATTCACTCTCCGTTTTTTTTCACTATTTCGCAAAGATAGACTAGGCCGTGAGGGTGGAGGAGTATTGTTTCTCGTAACAAATACTCTACAAATAATAGATGTCTCTATTCCAAGCAGCAGACACGACATAGTTTCTATTCAAGTAGTCAAGTAGTTTATCGTCCTCCCACGAGTATTGTCGCAGATGATATCGATCTTTACAACACCCTCGTCGATGTGGTCAGAACACAAAACAGTTTAGTACTTGGAGACTTCAATATTCCCGACATCGATCGGGAAACAGAAGAATGTACGGCCACAGGCCAACGCCTGATTGATTTTGCTGACGATAAGTTTATGACCCACTTGGTAAAGACACCTGCATGAGGTAGCAATATTCTTGATCTTATATTTAGTGCAAACGACTCTCATGTCACGAACGTCGAAGGGGCGAACCCCTCGGAAATAGCGACTACAACTGTATCCGTTTTATGATTTAGCTCGAATTGACAACGTCAATTAACTGCAAAAAAGTCTCTAACTTTAGACTAGCTAACTTTGATAACTTAAGAGAGGCATGACGTTAGCAAATATAACCATCGGACAAGATGCCAATCAATCACTAAGCAATTTTTTGAGTGCGCTTCAAAATATTGAAAATGACCATGTCCCTCGCAAAAACAGGCGAACAGCAGTCAATCAGCCTAAGTACTGGAAAGGAGAATTGCAGGGCCTTCAGTCGCAAAAGAAAGCAAAGCACTCGAATAAACACAAAAGCACCTACACGTCGTTGATGCAAAAAATGAATACAAAATCAGCTGATGGATTTTTAAGACGGTCCAGAAACGAAAGAAAAAGATTACGAAAAAGAAATTGCGGCCAACGCCAAAACTAATACGGAACAATTTTTCAATTATATATCGAGCAAAAAAAAATCAAGATCTGTAATTGGCCCTCTTGAAAATGATATTGGTGAGCTAGAAACTGACGACACTAAAAAGAGTGTCCTACTTAACCAAATTTTCTGTTCTGTATTTACGTTAGAGAATGCGGATATTCCTAATCCTGAGGGTATCATAGGGCAAAAACAAATCAAAGCCGTCAGCACAGTGAACTTTTTGTCTGCCGAAGTTATTGAATAAATAGAAAAATTGAAAGTTACAAAATCTCCCGGTCCAGACAAAGTTTATTCCAGAACACTGAAAGAGACTATGAACAAAATTGCCGAACATCTAGCAAACATTTTCACTCAATCTCTCACAAATGCCACCTGCCCCTTTCAATGGATAGAGGCCAACGTCACCCCAATTTAAAAATAAAAGACAAAAAGTGTCCCGGAAATTACCGCCCAATTAGTCTCACCTCAGTCATAGATAAATTGATGGAAAGTTTGATCACGGATAAAATTACAGAATTCCTAGAATTAAATCAGTTAATAGGTAACTCTTAGCCTGGCTTCAGACGCAATCGTTCATTTCCTAGTAGCCTGCTGCTTTCTTTCATGAATATAATTGAATTTCACGACATGAAATCTCCGACCGACATCATTTGCCTTGGCTTTCAAAAGGCTTTCGATAAAGTTCCTCACAAACGCACAGCATCGGTATTCGAGGCGAACTCAATTACTGGATAAAATGCTGGCTCACGGACAGACGGCAGCGAGTCGTACTTAATGGAGCTTCCTCCGATTGGAGTGAAGTTACAAGCGGCATGCCCCAAGGATCTGTGTTAGATCCAGTTCCCTTCATAATATTCATAAGCGATCTCGACTGCAACATACTCTCAACATTAATAAGTTTGCACACGATACCAAGCTAGGAAGAAAAGTGCAAACCAAACTCGAGTGTGAGCAGATCCAATTAGACTTGAACAAAATTGTTGAATGGTCAGAAAAGTGGCAAATGAAATTCAATGTCGACAAGTGTAAAGTTATACACATTGGTCAGTATAACCCTAAACACGAATATTCAATGCCCGGAAAGAAACTGATACCTGTCACCGAAGAGAGATATCTAGGTGACATCATTAGTAACGAATTGAAAAGCAGCAAGCAATGGAACGATGCAGCCAAAAGAGGCAATGAAATGTTAGGCATGATATCCCGAACCATCTCGTACAAGAGCAGAAATAGTATTCGCATGTAATACACTGCATTTGTTAGACCGCACCTTGAGTATTCCGTCCAATTTTGGTCTCCATACCTCGGAAAGGACATTATTAAATTAGAGAAGGTCCAATGTAGGGCTACCAAACTAATCCCTTCGCTGCGCAATAAATCGTACGAAGAGAGATGGCGCGAACTCAACCTTTATTCGCTACAGAAACGTAGTAGAGTCAGAGGTGACATGATCGAAGTGTGGAAGATTATGAAGGGTAAGGAAAACTTCGAGCGAGCAAGCATTTTCACTTTGTATGCGAACGGAATGACCAGGAATAATGGATACAAAATTGTTGGCATGCGTTTCACACTCTTTATCACGCGCAATTTCTTCACGTATAGGGTTGTCGGAGAATGGAACAGACTTCCCGCGGAAGTTGTGAACAGCGATATAATAGAAAAGTTTAAGTCACGGCTCGACAAATTCTACTAAAATCGCCGCTAACTAGCTCCCATCTATAACACTTTTACCAGTATATTCGTGAAAAATGGTATCCGGCATTGACACCCATACGGTTAAATTAGTGCCCGGCATTGGCACTAGCATGATAAAAAAAGGTGCCCGGCATTGGTACCAGCTCGTTGCAAAACGGTGTTCAGCAATGACGCCGGTTAGCATCGGTTTAACAAGGAATGAAACTGTGACAATCTCAGATCAACACCGTGGGTTGGTGGCTTTCTCTTCAGGTGCTGATTTGAGTTGTTTAGAGTCTCATCGTTAAATGCTATTTCCTTCGACCAACTTTCCCTTTCTTGATCTATTAAAACAGAAAATATAAAGACACGAGATGCTATCTTAGACGTTCTACTTCAGAACTAATCTTCTTACTATCAAAAGGCAATCTAGTTAGGGCCAAAAGGCCTGTTGTTGTCTTCTTACACTTGTAAACACTTGTCAACAACACTCTAGATACTACCCAACACTCTAAATACTGTCAAACACTCTAGATACTGCCCAACATTCTTGATACTGCTCAACGTTACAGACACTGCCCAACACTCTAGATGCTGCCCAACATTCTTGATACTGCCCAATACCCCAGGTACTGCCCTGCATTCCAGATACTGCTTAACACTCTAGATACTGTCCAACACTCTAGATACTGCCCAACACTATAGATACTGCCCAATACTCCAGGTACTACCCTGCATTCTAGATACTGCCCAACGCTCTAGATACTGCCCTACACTCTAGATACTGCCCAACACTCTAGATACCGCCAAAAATTCAAGATACTGTGCAACACTCTAGATACTGCCGAACATTCCAGATACTGCCCAGCACTTTAGATACTGCCCAACCCTCTAAATACTGCCCAATACTCTAGATACTGCTCAACATTCCAGATACTGCCCGACACTATAGAAACTGCCCAACATCCTAGATACTGCTCAACACTCTAGATGCTGCCCAACACTCAAGATACTGCCCAACACTCTAGATACTGCCTACATTCCAGATACCGCCCAACACTCTAGATTATGCCCAGCCCTTTAGATACTGCCAAACATTCCAGATATCGCCCAACACTCTAGATACTGCCCAACACTCTAGATACTGCCCAACACTCTAGATACTGCATAGCACTCTAAATACTGCCCAACACTCTTGATACTGCTCAACACTCTATCTACTGCCCATCACTCTTGATACTGCTCAACATTGGTCTCCTTCATCACTCACACAGTTGAAGGATGTACGTCTCATCTTGAATGTGGTCAGGAACTCAAAGATGGTCGCCAAGTGGAGTCCGCTGTTGAGGACGACGTCTGTGAGGAGCTGTATAAAGGGAGGTTGGATACCACCAGCCAGTGTAGGGTAAAATACTGTAATTAGAAACTTTTGCAATTACTTTCCCATCATTCATTCACTAAAAATCAGACAATATGCTTTGATTCTGTATCACATCATTTGCTGCCACCAGGGCAGAGGCAGGCCAAGGTAGAGGCAGGTCAGGGCAGAGGTAGGCCAGGGTAGAGGCAGGTCAGGGCAGTGGTAGGCCAAGGTAGAGGTAGGCCAGGGTAGAGGTAGGCCAGGGTAGAGGCAGGTCTACCTAAAAACCCTTTAGGACACAATTGAGATGCGTAATTAATCTAACATGATCTATTGTTCAGGTAAGCCCCCCAGATGTTTTTTTCTGATTCATGACGGTGAGAGACTTGTACGCGGAGAGGATGCTATGATAGATCCTGTGTTTATTTCAGTTCATTGTGAAAATAATCACTTTTGTCAGGTCCCTCTGCGGTAACATCCTAACTAATTACTATTGCTGTATTGACGATAGCACACTATTGCTGTATTGACGATAGAACACGTATCTGTGATAGACTAACAAACCTAAGTTTGCAATAGTCCCGATAGAACCTGTCGTTTGTTGTATTAATGCAAAGAGACCACGCAACATAATTATTGGAAAAATCACTATGACTCCTAGAAATGGTGACCATTTAACATTTGTTTACGTTTATTTATTGTCCAATTTTATTGCGAGTATTGTCAAATATTGGCTGCTTCAGTCTCCAAAATTGTAAGACAAACCATTCTGAGCTGACTGTAGGCCCGCTTAACACACGCAATAATTACGAAGAATTCTGAGTTGACTGTGAGCCCGCTTTACGCACGCAATAATTACGAACAATTCTGAGTTGACTGTAGGCCCGCTCTACGCACACAATAATTACGAACCATTCTGAGTTGACTGTAGGTTTGCTCTACGCACGCAATAATTACGAACAATTCTGAGTTGACTGTATGCCCGCTCTACGCACGCAATAATTACGAACCATTCTGAGTTGACTGTAGGTTTGCTCTACGCACGCAATAATTACGAACCATTCTGAGTTGACTGTAGGTTCGCTCTACGCACGCAATAATTACGAACAATTCTGAGTTGACTGTAGGCCCGCTTTACGCACGCAATAATTACGAACCATTCTGAGTTGACTGTAGGCCCGCTCTACGCACGCAATTATTACGAACCATTCTGAGTTGACTGTAGGCTTGCTCTACGCACGCAATAATTACGAACCATTCTGAGTTGACTGTAGGCTTGCTCTACGCACGCAATAATTCCGAACCATTCCGAGTTGACTGTAGGTTCGCGCTACGCACGCAATAATTACGAACAATTCTGAGTTGACTGTAGGCTTGCTCTACGCACGCAATAATTA
>SDVV010013910.1:0-14965 GCA_016164225.1 Gammarus roeselii | reverse complement strand
CAGGAATTGGGCATCAACTACAAGCCACACAAAACGACTGACCACAGAAGAAAAGCTCCTTCATCATGACCAGGAAAGGTGTTTACTAGGGTTAGATGACAACAGCAGGCTGTTTGGTCCAAACCAGGTTTCTTGTTAACAGTCGGGAGATTAGTTATGAAATGTAGAGGGTCTAGCGAAGTGAAGGCCGGAATAAGTTTCCAGTAGCCAGATTGTGCCCTTTTGATGTGTGACCTTCACTCAAAGCCTTTTCGAGAGATAGGGCTCTAAGTTAGCAAATTTTGAAATATTATTTCAAGCATTTATTTTTAGAAGATGTCGTTTCGGCTCCAGCTTGCTGTATTGAATAAAAATTCAATGCACGCTCGAGGCCACTGGAGCAATGCCTGCCGCAGCGCCACCAGCATGATGCGCACAGAAAATCCAAGATCTGGGCAGAAGGGCTACCTACATAAGGGGGCCGAACGAAATGATTCGTTCAAAGCGTGTGCTCCGGAAGCGTGATGGAGGTAAAAAGGGTGGAAACGTCGGTTCACCTCGCTAAGAGAAAGAACTTGTCGTAGCACTACCAGCCAGCCATCCATCCGACCATACAACACACCATTGCGAGTGTTGCTACGATAGCAGTTGCCTGCAGGCCTGTGCGATAGCAGTAACATGATGTCCCATACAACAGTAAGTGTTGTTACGATAGCAGCTGCCAGGTGGTTCTTGCCACTGCAAGTGTTGCCTTGTATCTCAAAAACCAAGCCCTATTGTGGAGCACCATAATCGGCGTGGTATATTTATCCGGCGCCATGCCATCAAAGGTATTACGACGCCACATGCACTGTACAGAAGAAGTAGGTAGTTGCAGTATGAAGCACACACTCCTTATAATCGCTGGGAGACGAGGACTGAACTGGTCGCGTCACACTACAATCAATGGAGTCAGAAGAAGAACAAGTGGAGATGAAGATGATGCACGAGTAGAGGTCCCAGCAGTAATTGAAGCATTCAAAAGACTCCTGGGAACATGGAGCACCCGATGTGTTGGCCGTCCCAAGCACTTGATCGCATCACGAATGAACACCTGCACAACAGCAAGAGGAATGGAAAGATAAATTAGTATTGGTGGTATTTGTTCATATCTGCAGTATCGGTAGAATTTTCGCCAATAACACAGATACTTCATTGCATTTCTTACACTTGAATTAATACCGATACAGTCTCCCAAATAGAGAGTTGGGCCGACCGCAAGACTCACCTTACATTCCTCTCATTCATTAGCACACCGTCCAAACCTGAGCCCCGTCATACTAATGGTCCGGCCACAACCCTGCAACCAGCACTTCGAGTGGACAGTGATGTCCGAGATCAGTGTCAGCAGCAGTGCCCTATTGCTTTAATAGGTTTCCTCCTACTGCGTCATAATTGCCGGACTCTCTCCTACCCACGTCCAACCGGTTTCTCAACGAGACGCCAAGGCAAGGCAAGATTAGCGCATCGAGACCGAGTCAGAACTCATCCATTCACAGCAATTCTCTACTCACGCCTTTCTATTGCACGCTCTAACCACCTCCACATTGACGTTCCCCCTTCCTAAAGATTGCTACACAACACCCATTCACCAAAACATTGCTCTAGTTTTAATCAAATGTCCACTCACTCGTTCAGTCATTACCCTTTTCATCACCCATCGTTCTTCTGTACCTAACCAAACCACCGAAAAGCACGTAAATTTTCAGGACTCATTTCTTCACCTCCTTGATCTTATCCGGAGAACGTCATTCGTAATCCTATCCCTCAGCGTCACTCTGACAATGCCCATCAAACATTCAATTTTCTTCTGTCTTCCGACCTCACCCTCCACGTCTCGGCTTCATTCAGAGTTGATGAGACAACTACCCCAAACACAATTTTCTTGTTGTATCCCTATTCAATGTTCCACAGCTCATTACACTATTTTCAGTGCACCCAACACTCTACTCCCTTCATTCACTCAAGATTTCACCTCAGTTACCAGTTACCACTAGTTCAGTGTTCCCACACAAGCAAGTACTAACACAGTAAACTTTTTCCAATAATTCTCCACTTAGGAAGACACTTATTTTGTTCCAATCGTATCGTCATTCGTCGAACATTTCATAACATGACTTTAGCCCGCATTTACTTGCAGCTTACTTCTCTCACACAAACACACAACCAAATTTCGATATTAGTCTACACAACATCTTCGAATCTGCCACCAGTGCCGCATCAGCTGCCAACAGCAACCGACTCGAATGCCAACGCCGCACATTTGTTTATAATAACTCTAAACCTCGTTCCATTCCACTCCATCTGTATAGAGATTGGAACCAAGCACTCGCCACGTTTTTTGCTCTGGCACATGCTGTACTACCAACATAGAAACTCTGGCCCCCTCCAAAAATTTTCCTCTCACTTCTCATAGACTTGACTCATTGAAAACATCTGATCTGCACGCCTTTTACCACTCCTAATGCCCCATTTTCTCGTCAATCCCACCATCTGATCTGCACACCCTCTACCATTCCTAAAGCCACCCTTTCTCGCCAATCCAACCATTTGTTGTCATAAAACCTCTTAATCAGCACTTTCTCGCACCATTTTTTCATCCAAATAACAAACTGATATCTTAAAGTTGCTGCATTCACTTTTACCCCTTTTGCCTTTATGCACCGCAACAACGCAAAAACTGCGCCACTCAATCTGCACCACCCCGACACAAAACGATGATGCAGTAGCCTCATGAACCATTCGACTCTCATTACGCCCCCTTTATTTAGGCACTTGGTCGCAACGTTGTCCAGACATTCCATCACCCACCAATTCAAAATCTCCCGTGCCAACATCTTCCCCACCATTCTCCTCGAAATAACACAAAATCCATCGGCGTTTCATCCACCACTGCAACACCGGCTATCATTACCAATGTGAGCTTGTAGATATCTGTCCTGAACAAGCTGTTCTCCACCACCGGCTCCCGTTTCATGCTCAACCCTGCCAAGTTCACATTCTAACTGAAATGCCATACCCACCCCTCCAACACTTCATTTTCAACTCTGATATTTAGGTCGCCCAGGATCATCGCGTTGTATTGAACTCCAAAACTCTCAATACACTCACTCAGGCAATTCAAAACAGCCTCTCATCACTCCTCTTGCTACCTGTTACGTAGGCACTCGCCAACGTCCATTTATCTATACCGTAACGATCTAAACCCAAATTAATCTGAACGACATTTCCTTCCGCTTAGTAGCGCTACTAGCCTACCAATCACTCCATAGCAACACTACACCTTCTTGTGCTCAACCTACCTTGGCACTGAAGTGAAATACAATTATTGTATGTTTTAGGAACAACTACAATGATGAAGGATATGTTTTTGCTATATATTTGAACTCAGTGTAACTTGGATGTATAGAAATCATCAACAAGCTTTGTCCAGATAGTATACCACAACGAAATTCCACATGAGGCCAAATACTCCGAGGGTAAATAAGGTATAGTTTTTTTTTCGATATGGACCAATCATAAGCAAATGATATTCCACTAATGCACCTGCAACAGGGAGAGTGTGTACATCCTGGTTAATACTTGAGAAAATAAATTGTTAATGGGATGGCAAAAACATTCAGCAAAGACTGAAGTTTGCCAGCTGACCGAAAGGAATACATTTAGCGCCAGCAGTTGACAAAGGAGAACAGTACATGTGTACACAAAAGACAAGTTCCAAATAATACTGCTGCCTAGATTATAGCATAACTACAAGCTATTGAACATGCAAAGATTAGAGAAAATAATTTGTTAATTGGCATAGAACCAAGGTCGCATACCCCATGAACGGGAGTGGTCAATGGTACTCCGATACTGACCCATGCTGATTCTTGGTCATTTAGCACAAAAATGTCCCGTACGCATCCCGTTAAAATATTTGAGTAAAAAGTGAGCTCAGAGATACGTGTCCGCAGTAGGTTCCGGCAGCTTTCAACAGTTTAAAAGTGTAGGAAGACAACAACAGGCCTATTAGCCGAAACAAGGTTGCCTTTAGATAGCAAGAAGGTTAGGTCTGAAGTAGAACGTCTAGGAGGCCTATTGGCTCGAACTAGATTGCCTTTAGATAGCAAGAGGATTAGTTCTGAAGTAGAATGTCTAAGAGAATTTCGTGTGCCTTTTTGTTTATTTTATAACAACAGGTAAGTGAACGGTTTAGCTGTTTATCGGCGATTTATGTAGAACTTATCAAGCCGCGACTTGAACGTTTCGATTGTATTGCTGTTTACAACCTCCGCTGGAAGTTTGTTCCATTCTTTGACAACTCTATACGTGGAGAAATTGCGCGTGATGTCGAGTGAGAAACGTTTCATAACGATTTTGTATCCATTGTTCCTAGTCACTCCGTTTGTATCTAGAGTGAAAAGGCTCGCTGGGTCGACGTTTTCCTTACCCTTCATAATCTTCCACACTTCTATGTCTCCTCTGACTTGACGTTTCTCTAGCAAATAAAGATTGATTTCAGGAAGCCGGTCTTCGTACAATTTATTCCGCAGTGAGGGAATGAGTTTGATAGCTCTACGTTGAACCTTCTCAAGTTAAATAACATATTTTCTAAGGAATTGAGACCAGAATTGACCAGCATACTCGAGATGCGGTCTAAAAAATGCATTAAATAACTTGAGCATACTTTGTTGGTTGTAGTACGAGATAGTGCGGGATATCATACCTAGCATTTTGTTGCCTTTCTTGGCAGCATCGTTACATTGCTTGCTGCTTTCTAAGTCGTTACTAATGATGACACCAAAATCTGTTGTTGGTATGATATCGTTTACGTTTTTTGACTTATTATTGTTGACAAGTCCAGAGCCAATGTTTTTCAAGGATGTTTTCGATGGTATCAAGTCCATACGTGTTAATGAGAGTCTTGTACTTTGGGTCGATCATCGTATCCCAATCATCCGAAAAAGAGATTTCCTGGGCTTGGCAGAAAGTTGCTCGGCGATTGTTAAGTAAAATCATCTTGCTTAACTTGTATCTACTTTGGATTGGATGGGGCAGGATGCCAGTGACACGGAGGTTCGCGTGTCAAGGTTTGATGCTGTTAAGCATTGCTTCATACCTTTTCCATGTCGATTCCATCTACGCCACGTCTTTAGCTCCGACATGTATTATAATTCGCTTGGATGAATGTATCCTTTCCTTTGCGATTATGCCTTTGACCTCGTCTTTTTCCAACTTAGCTTGGCCGAGTATTTTCAGATGAATTCTCCCTTTTTGCTAATTTGATTTGAAGGAGGTGACATTGTAATCACCAATCACAATAATTTCCTCCGTGATCTGAGAGTCCATTTCATCAGGCAATGCATCGAATTGGTTGCATGTATTGGGTTGTAAGTGGTGAGATTGTGGTCCAACGTGTGTCACTTTGTCCCAGCGTGGCTGCCTCCTACTAACTACAGTTGAGTACAGTGCCTCGCTATCTTTGACTGAGTTTTCTATCGGTTTAATATGATCGTTTGTCTCAGCGTCTGGAGCTGAAAGCTTCTAGGCAAATTGGGAGACTAGGTGCACTTGGAGTTCTTTCACTTGATTTTGGGTGGCCTTGACAGTTTCTTTGACTGCTGCTAATTCGCTGCTTGTCAGATCATCAAATTCGTGAAATTGTTTCAGCACGTTTTCCAATTTTAATTCAACAGCTATCAATCGGGTATCCGTGTTGACTGTCTCTGTTATGGATAAGCCATTGGATAAGACTGTCTCTGTTTTGGATAAGCCATCGGAGGCATGACTGATTTGTGCTTTCAGTTGTTTGGTTTCCTCTGCTGCTTACCAAAATTTACAGCGCAATGTCTTGCATTCCCCATTTGAGGGACTGCTACGCAAAGTCCTGGCAGAGCCAGAAGAACTTTGGCAATTCATTATTTTGGGGGTGTACAAGGTGTGGCAGATGACACATTCTAGCTTAGCCTGAACCATCTTGAACTGTTATAGAATTTAACATTGGGAAAATGGACTGTTAGTCTAAGTTCTATTTTTTGTGATTTCTTGTTGACAGCAGATATGAATGCAATACTATAATTAGATGCGGGGTGTGATGATTATGTCGACAATTCAAAAACTGAATTAAAACGGTAATAATACAAATGAGTCTGATGCGCGTACCATCACCTGAGCGTTAGCGCAAGGTTACTTCCTATTGCGGGATTTGGGTTGAATGTAAAGCTAAAGCAACTTGTAGCTGCTCCCATCTGCTTCTCAATAAAGGAGTATCATGATTTTGGGCACCAACCTTGTACCAGACTTGACCGGCGGAGTATCAGAAGATGACGAAAAAATAATTACAATTCAGTAAGTTATGTGTTATGAAATCGTGGCACGATGAGAGTAGCTGTTATAATGACAAACCGCAAGTTAATGAATAAGATGAAGGGCATAATTAACGGTGGGGAGGGGGTCAGTCGCATAGGGACGCCAAAACGCAAATGTGAAGGAATTAAGATATGGGCTCCAAAACGTGCCCAAGACAGGCTATAATATATCAGTGTCATTTAGTAGATTTCATCTCAATATGTACTCCTCATGTTACGAATTTCTGACGGGTTGTTAATTGGTTTGTTTGCAAGAAATGATGGTACATATTAGGATGACTGTTAGTGTAGGAAACATTTTAATATGTTACTTTTATATCGTATTGTACAGTTTCACAGGCCTATCATTTTAATGGTTTCTTGTTACTCGCACATTTTGTAGGACTCTCAAACCTGATTTATCTAGGGTTATTTGTAATCGATGCAGTTATGTAAGAAATGGTGGCCTAATACATATTACATGATTTGTCAGTGTAGGATACATCCGAATAGAAGATTTTATAATGATTCTATTTAGTTTTCAATTGTTATTGCCCATACATTAGGTTATGTATTCGATGTTGTTGCCGTAGGATATCGTTGATTAATCGTTATCATACCTAGGTTTGACATCTTTCGCTTTATTAGGGAGTCCCGTAGTATGTACGTGGTATTTTAAAGCACGATCAAGATTGTTCCATTCAATTCATTCCCTTTAAGCGTCTCCTGTAGTTCAAACGCTTGTGGCACTCGAGAATCTTTTTATCCATCAATGTCACATAAAGATCTCATCTCATCTTACACCTCTCGGAGAATAAGGTTATGGGTACGGCCTGGAATACGGTCGGCTTACGGTTACGGCTGGCTTACGGGACGGTTACGGTTGCTTACGGACGGACGGACAACGACCGGATATGCATTGGCAAGGTTCATGTTTTGAACAATTTTCCATTTTGTGTTTTGATATGTATTGTATTTTCTTTTCTCTCGAGATATTTGTATAGAGGTAGGCTTGGTTTCTTTCAGTTGCTCATTACATATATTTATACAGTTCTGGTATGAAAAGTGTTATGATAAATTTCTGGTGGGGTGAGGTGTAGAGATCCTTTAGGCAAAAAATTGGATGCGCTTCTGGAAAATGAGTTAAGTTAGCTCTAATCTGTTATTTGTCTCATCAGTTTATCCGGGGGGACATTTGCCATGTTTGAGTGTATGTATCGTTATTTATTTAATGTTACGATTATTATTCTAAATATTTTTTTGTACACAAATGTTTGTAATCTTATCTAGTTTGTGTATAATTGACTCATTCGGAAGTTGGTTGGATGCTTGATATTGTACAGTCGTTTATTTCATATGTATATAATATCTATAGGTGGTTGGCGATTGATATAGATACACGGTTTCATAGGATCATTAACAACATTTTCAAATATTTAGGGTCGGTTGCAGTACGTTTCAAATGCGTTATTCTGGGGCAATCCAACATGTTCAAGTTGTATTACATGGTTTCATAGGAATATTTACATACTATGTACAATTACAGGTCATAGCATGTTCAAGTTGAAGTATTTTTTCGTCATTCACTCTAGTACATACGCCATGGGTCTTTCAGTTTTGTATGTTCTCTATACAGTTTCCATCTTTGAAGCAAGGTATTGGGTTGTTATACAATTCTAGGAATATTCATTTTTTTCCTTCTATGTAGAACATTATTTTAGGTATAATTTAGTTACAAGTTGTGTATTTTTAGTGTTTTACATATCTTCTTACATCCTGGCAACATTTGACGTGGATATTATAGATTTAGAATATTCGATTTATTACAAACTCGGTCCTGCTGTTAGGGCATTGTATGTTTATTGTAGGACCATTTCTCAATATTTAGGAGGTAGAGATTCCCCTAGGTAAAAGCTTGTTGTGTTTTTTGCCCATTTGTGTAAGTAGACCAATTTACTATAATGGATACCATAATGTATTACATTTTTGATGTGAATTAGAACAGAGTAGAGAATCTTATTTGGCTATTTTTATAGTCGTTGTTTTTGTTGTATGATTTTTTCCACAATAATCATAGGAATGTATGTTCAAGAGGTGTAAGTCCGTACTGTATCTTTGTCGAATTTCATCATTGAACCCTAGCATGTTTGTAGTGCAGCGTTTAAGAAGACAATCTACTGGGTACATGGGTCATTTTAAAAAGATGGTTTAGGCATTTCAATGCAAGTCATGTTGCATATCTGCAATTTCTTCATCGCACAAGAGACGTTTTGTGGGGTAGTTGGAGAAGACCATGTATTCAGGCAGAGGATATTGCCACATTTTTCTGCCTCAATATCGGCCATACCTTCAAGTTGGACTAATTTCTATCGCATTTCAATGCTACCCATACAGTATTGCAACTTCGGTGCATATCATGTTGCATATATACATTCAATGCTGATCATTCAAGTTAAATTCAGGATTTTGCAAAACAAGATTTATATGAGATATTTTTTATTAATAATAGATTTATAACGATTTTATATCTTAGGGAATTACATGGGTGTATCATTTATGCAAGAACATAACTATTCACTCCGAAAATCGACATGAGCAACTGTACAAAGCATCAGTAATGACTTTGATGGCCCTCTCTGGTCTTATCTTGAACCTTGGAACCAGTGGCACTCCGCGAATTCTTTAGCAATTTTGAGCAATAGTTCTCACCTGGATATGTCAGCTCATCATATTGGCGTAGGTAGTATCATCTAGGTCTGATTTTTTCTCTGATCGATTGGGTTTTACACTAATGCCCTTCGTACACATTTCAGATAAACAAATACCTTTGGGAAAAGTGTGTGCAACACTTCCAAACCTAACTTGTAATCAAAACTTTGTTATGAGTCTCCAGCAAGCTTGTTCTTGACGCAAGTTCTGCAATTATTGTGTCATTTTTATGACATCAAATTGTTTCAGGGTTTTTCTTGCTATTGCCAACATTTTCATTCACTATTTTCCTGCAGACATCCGAAATATACCTAATTCTCCTAGCACTCAAACGTTTGAGACATTCAACGTTTTTGTATAATTTTACACTTCTTATACTTTTTACATCATTTGATAAAACGATTTCCCTCAACTTAAGCAGGTTTTTCTTCACATGAGGTTTGCTTGTTATCACTACCCATATTTCCAGTAGTTCCCATTTCTGCTGAGGTTTGGGTGTTCTCCCACCATATCGATTTAGCGTTTTCATACATTCTTCCTACACTATGCACTTTGGTGTTAGGGGTGAAGCACTTTCTTTACTGCTCACACCCTGTTGAGTACTGTTTATCTCATTATTTTTGATACCCAGGTCCGGTTTATTATGTTCTATCAGTACACTCAATGCATCCATGGAGCTTTTGTTTTCTCGTCTATTTTTAATATGATCAAACGCAAGATAATGGCATTGTTTCAGATGTTGCCAAAACCCAAATGTGGAGCTTGATTTACTAAATTTCATCTTCGCACTGAAAAAAAAGCACATATTGTCGTGTGTTCATTCCTAATAAAATATTTCCATATCAAACTAGGCAACATCCTTCTACACTAAAAGAGGACCGCTATCTAAATGAGTACAGATATGAGTCCAATTATTACATACAGGATTGTTAGTGTCACTGTGTTGGAACCACGTAGGCATTGAAACACATTTTGTGCAAAAGGGTTACAATACACTGCCAGATGCATTAATACCTAGGCAACCTAACCTATAGAACAACATCCCTTGCTTCTGTTACAAGATATTAAATGTGGATCAGCTTCACGATATGTTATGTTAAAATATCTATTCATCCTAACCTAACCTAACCTATTGTATCCAAGAAAAAACATTTCTTTTCAATCAACATTTCAAGCTTACACGTCTCTTCATTTTGATCAATCTTTTGCAGTTTGATACAGACATCCAATTTTGATCTAGTAAATCATCAAACACCTAACCTAACTTACGTACGGTATTCAGCCATTGATATATGCAATGCATAACAAATATCTCCTCTTGGCTTTAGATTTTGATCAATCCTTTGAAGTTTTGATATGCACTTCCAATTTAGATCTAGCAAATTTCATCAGTTTCCATATATAATTTCATCATTGTTTGATTTGAATGTTATATATATATATTTTTTATGCAATTCTAAATCACTTCCACATGTTTTCCACACCCATCAAAAACCTAACCTAACCTTATGTATTGTTTTCAGTCATTGATATATATTGATATATATATGAACAGTTCACAGTTCTTAATAACCTTGCACCCAATTACTTCTACTTCGTGGTCAATCTCTACTTATGTATGTTATCAGAGAGGACAGATCTTAAATCTTAGATGGATTAAATGTTACAAGTAATTCATATTTGTTTCCATCTTCATACAAACGGACACATGGCCTCACATTACGTTTTTCTTATTTTTTCCTTCCATACCTCCTGGCACTACATCCTTTGACGACTTGCACAGTTGATTTGCCTCTTCTTTCCCATAATTTTCATTTTCTTGACAATGACTACATTTCAGATGTTGCCATACATTACTTGTGGATTTATCTCAATTCAATTTCATTCCTTTCTGGCAAAGTTCACATACCCCCATCACGTTTGAACGAACAACGACTGGAGCTAAACCCCATCCTTACACAACAGAATCACAATCATGACTTAGTCTGATCTGATCAAACTCTGATTTATATCTTACCAATCTGTCGCACAGATATAGCATTTACCACCAAGAAAGGTTCATGGCAATGAGTGAAATGTATTCTTCTACTGATTTTGACAAATCAATGTTGCTTCCTCCTTACACAATGTATGCGATTCATTGCTTATCCTTCGAGTTTTATGATATTATTAACAATTGATTTAGGTCTTACATAGTTTTATTAGTATTGGTTACAGTTCTTGCTGGATTCAACAATACCATCTACCTCGTTTTTTCGATCCCAGCAGGACTCGTAGAGCCATCAATTTCCATCATCACGATGTTTCAGTTTCCTCTCAAAATCCATAAAAAATTCACCATATCTTTGTTGCAAATACCGAAGGCTGTTCCGTGCCCTCGAGTCCACAAATGTAGTGCTTCTTCTTGAACCTTAATTGTTCGAATCTTCTCAAATTCAATGTCATTCTGTTCTTCATCAACGAGGAATTGTTGCATACGTTCAAATTTTCTTTGGTTCTAAGGTAAAATCCGTTTCTCAATACCTCAGCTTTATTACAGTCATGATGATTTTCCACTTGAATCATAACAATTTCCAGATTTGCTTTCTTATTTCCCCTGAACTCTGTTACATACAACTGAAACCCCTCGACGTTAGTTAGCCAGAGCAGATTTCTTTTTTTCTTCATCCATATATGAATGTTATCTCCCACTCTTTTGATTCTTGTTTTACCTATTCTGAGATAACAGGTATTTTCAACACTCGTCAATATTTGTTTGATCCAACTCGTATCATCTTTGGAGATTTTTTCTTCCACAACACGTTAACCAATTTTGACACTTGAACAACTATTGTTATCTATTCGAGGATGACCCATCCGTCACCGCTTGTTCTCCACGTAACACTGACTATAATCTCGGCGTGCAGCTAGCTCTTATATAATGCTCACCTTGGTCATCATCTGTGTACGAATGTATGTATGTACGTGTATTGAGGTGTGTACGTACGTGCATGTGTATGCACAAGCCTATGTACGTGTACATGAGTAAAAATGCAAAAGATAAAATTTAAACAGGACCTTTCTTCAGTAGCCAAGTTAACACTTCAATAGACGGACTTGGCTTTGTCCGGGCGTTGAGAAAAATTTGTAATTTTATTGAAAATTTGAATTTCAAAATTGTATTGAATATTTTTTTCTTTTTCAACTCGTTTACACGTACATACGCTTGAATATGCACGTACGTACACACCCCTAAGCAGACACATACATACATACATACATACATTTGTACACTGATGATGACCAAGGTGAGTGATGATAGGCCTAATGTTTTGCAAAAAAAAGCCTGCAATTGTATTATAATAGCTAGCTACATGTTGAGATTGGAGTGTTACGTGGAAAACAAGCGGAGACAAACGGGTCATCCTCAAGTAGATAACAATGAATGTTCAAGTGGCAAAATTAGTTTACATGTTTTGGAAGAAATTTTTGAAGATGCTACGAGTCGGATCAAACAAATATTGACTAGTGTTGGAAATACCAGTTATCTCAGAATAGGTAAATCAAGAATCAAAAGAGTGGGAGATAAAATACATATATGCATGAAGGGAAAAGAAAGTCAGCTTTGGGTAACTAACGTCGAGGGGTTTCAGTCGTATGTAAAAAAGTTCAGGGGAAATATAACAAATCTCGAACGAAATTGATATGATCCAAGTGGAAAATCATCATGGCAGTAATAAAGCTGAGGTATTGGGAAACGAATTTTACCTATGAACCAAATGAAATCTGGAACGTATGCAACAATTCCTCGTTGATGAAGAACAGAATGACATTCAATTTGAGGAGATTCGAACAGTTGAGGTTCAATAAGAAGAAGAACTACATTTGTGGATTCAAGGGCACAGAACAGTCTCCCGTATTTGCAACAAAGATATGGTGAATAATATGATGGATTTTGAGAGGAAACCGAAACATTGTGATGATGGAAATGGATGGCTGTATGAGTCCTGCTGTGATCGAAAAAACGAGGTAGATGGTATTGTTGAATCCAGCATGAACTGTAATCAATACCAATATACTACTAAAACTATGTACAACCAAAATCAATTGTTCATAATATCCTAAAACTCAAAGGATAAGCAATGAATTGCATAAATAGTGTAAGGAGGAGGCAACATCGATTTGTCGAAATAAGTAGAAGAATATATTTCACCCATTGCTATAAGCCATTCATGGGGGGTAAATGCTATATCTATGTGACAGAATGATAGGATATAAATCAGAGTCCGATCAGATCATACTCAGTCAAGATTGTGATTCTGTTGTGTAAGGATGGGGTATAGCTTGAGTTGTTGTTTGTTTGAAAGTAATGGGGTGATGGGGGTCTGTAAACTTTGCCAGAAAGAAACAAAATTGAATAAACATAAATCCACATGTATTGTATTGCGACATTTGAAATGAAGTCATCGTCAAGAATATGAAAATTATAGGAAAGAAAGGGCAAATCAACTGTGCAAGTTGTCAAAGGATGTAGTGTCAGGAGGTATGGAAGGAAAAAATAAGAAAAACATAATGTAAGACCATGTGTCAGTTTGTATGATGATGGAAACAGATATGAATTACTTGTAACATTCAATCCATCTAAGATTGAAAATCTGTCCTCTCTGATAGCATATATGAGTCGAGATTGACCACGAAGTAGAAATAATTAGGGGTAAGTTTTATAAAGAACCGTGTGGAGGGGTTCATATGTATATATCAATGACTGAAAACCTTACAAAAGGTAAGGTTAGGTACCATATATAAGGTTAGGTTAGGTTAGAATTTTGATGGGTGTGAATAACATATAAAAGTGATTCAGAATCGTTTCAAATCAAAAAATAAATCAAGAATCATACATGAAAAAGAGCTATAAGTCAAACAATGATGAAATTATAAATGAAAACAGATGAAATTTGCTAGATCTAAATTAAAAATTGAGGATCAAAACTACAAGGGATAGATCAAAATGTAGAGTCAAGTGGAGATATTTGTTATGCATTAATCATAAAACACTGAAAAAAAATCATCCAGAAGCATGAAAGTCGAATTGAAAATATACATAATTTCTTGGATACAATAAGCTAGGTTAGGTTAGGGTGAATAGATTGTTCAACATAACATACTGTGAAGCTGATCCACATTGAATATCTTGTAACAAAAGCAAGGGATGTTGTTCTATAGGTTAGGTTAGGTTGCCTAGGTATTAATGCTCTTGGCAGTGCATGGTAACCCTTTAGCACAAAATGGGTGTAAATGCATACGTGGTGCCAATACATGTGCCAACACAGTGACGCTAACGATCCTGTACGTATAAATTGGACTCATATCTGTACTCATTCAGATAGCGGTCTGCTTTTGGTGTAGGAGGATGTCGCCTAGTTTGATAGGGAAATATTCTAATAGAAATAAACACATGAGGATAGGTGTTATTTGCACTGCAGAGATAAAATAAAACAAATTGAGCAAATCAAGCTCCACATTCAGGTTTTGGCAACATCTCAAACGATGCCATCATCTTGCGTTTGATCATACTAAAAAAGAATGAGGAAATAGAAGCTTTTAGGATGCAACGGGTGTATTGATAGAAATAATAAACTGGACCTGGGTATCAAAAATAATGAGATATGCAGTACTCAACAGGGTGCGAGCAGTAATGAAAGTGCAACAGAGCACAGAGTGTATGCTGGATGGATGAAAATGGCTAAATCGATAGGGCGGGAGGAGACACAAACCATAGCCAAGATGGAAAAGACTGAAAATATGGGTAGTGATATCAAGAAAACCTCAAGTGAAGAGACATCTGCTCAAGTTAAATGAAACTGTTTCATCAGATGGGGTAACGAAAGGGTAACAACTGTAAGAAGTGTAAAAAAAAAAAAAAAAAAAAA
>SDVV010013909.1:0-14966 GCA_016164225.1 Gammarus roeselii | reverse complement strand
CTAATCTCTGATAACCTAATTGCACACAATAAGTCCACAAGTTTCATACAGAAGCGAGAAGCGTTTATGCAGATGTTATTCTTTCTATTCCTTTTCATGTAGAACAAATATACAGTTTCCCAGTGTTCCGCCAGGGCACATAGACCGCTACGCTTTAGTCATGCAAGGCAGCCACATGCCTGGTCCTGCTGGGCACCCGGTGCATCCCGCCCGCAGTTTTTATCCCTATCATTTCTATCCCAGACACATGAATTACATTTCATATACACTCATAGAGTTCGTCTAATGGATCCAAATCAGCATTTGCATGAGTTTGAATCAATTCTCGTGGCAGAGCTGTTAGATTATTTATAATAATAAACATAACATTTCCGTCCTGTCATTGAACTGCCAGTTTATGGTTTGAGGGGCTGCATCCGCATCTGCCATTATAGGGTGAGCACGAAATGAGAGCTCAGCGTGAAGAGGAAGGTGATTTGACAATGGTGTGTAGTCCCCTACATAAACTCGCGTGGCATTGCTGGTAATTGAAGTAATAAGATTAAAGTAGTCGAGACATTTGACTGATCTTTCCTTGTGAATTACATAAGTATGCGTGTTCTGTAGCAGCACTGGAGTATGCGTCTTCTCTGGCAGCAATGGAACACCTACAAAGCCTAGTTCATTGTCCGCCATAAGTAACTGCCATTCAATAAATGTTCCTTCCCTACCCGCAAACAATTCAACGATCGTCACTGGCACTTAATGCATGGAAGAATTGAACATATTACACTCGTATTGACTAATCGCTTAAACTCTGTGAATCGCCTTTGATCATTGATCAGAACTCATCCTTTCAGTTTTATGCAATTTAATTTACGAAACGGTTATCAAGAGTACTTTTGGTGAACATCCCAGAGACATGTTGCTACAGAGATTGAAAATTTGCTCCTAGCTGTTTCCACCATGCAAATGATGCATTAAACCCGCTTATGAACGTCAACCAGATTATCATTATTCGTCAACGCAGGCCTATTTTCCAGTGGGTAGGCCTAGTAAGCAAAGCAGGCACGGAGGGGAAGGAACCTAGCCTGTATTGACGCCCACTTGCGAGTGGAAGACGGTGAATGTTTGGATTCGTCGATATATTGATGTAAACATTCAACACAAATAGTCTGACGGTTTCATATAATGAACTTCTTTTTTTTTTGAAGGGGAAGGCAAAGCATGGAAAGTTCAGATTGGTGAAAGGGAAGGGGAGGAGGAAAAGGGGAGGGATGGATGAGAAAAGGGAGGGTTGGATGAGAAAGGGGAGGGGTGGATGATAATGGGGAATGGTGGGTGAGGAAGGAAGGGGTGGATGAGAAAGTGGAGGGGTGGATGACAAAGGGGAGGGGTGGATGAGAAAGGGGAGGAATGGAGGAGCAAGGGGGAGGGTGGATCTTCAAGAGCTTGGGCGTGCTCTCGGCCTCCATGCTGATGGTCTTCTCGGCTCATAATTGCATCATTAATTTACAATCTACCAATAATCAGTAAGCTAAACTAAGAAGGGTAATTAGAGATTTGTATGTGAACCGTATAGATGATATTGTGATGGATTGAGTGATTATTTAACATGTAAATAACAAAACCATCAATACAATTTTTATTCATTTGAAATTCTTACAAAAAAATAAAAAAATAGCTTACAGATCTATAAACTGTAAAATTTAGGTCTATACCGAAATTTCCTTGGCTACAGAGCATTACTGCTGCGTACTGCTGATGTTTCAACAATTATTTTCCGTCTTTGTTTACGAAGAGGGGATGGGTCGAGGTCCCTCGCAGTGGCGTACTTGGTCAAAACGCTATCGAGCTACGTTGTCACGAGTTCGCTACTTATGAAAGTAACCATCAAGTGCGCTACTATGTTGGGAATTTTGGGCTTCGGCTGTTTCGTAGCGGCCAATTACTACCCGCAAAGCTACACGCTTCTCCCGAAAGCCATATTGATGGGTTCTACGTCAGCACCTTTTTGGGTTGCCATCGGGTCCGACATTAAGAAAGTAAATAAGTGTAAAAAACATTATTTGCAAAAGATATCGAAACCAGGTAAAATAACAGTGATGTTATGGTTGAATATAACCAAGTATCATAGATTCTGAAGCTTAGCAGCGAACGAATATTACAATAGTACGTGGTAATAACAAACCCACCATTTCCAGTGATTCAAATCATCCATTCAGAGTGAGTGCATCTACGAACAAGCGCCCTCTACCGTCGGCCGGCCATTATTTGCAATATAACCACTTAATTTCGGAAGCTTTAGAACCAATGATAAACACCCAGCAGGCGGAAAAAGAATCAATGACAAACAACAGCTTCTTAATAGAAAAAAATACTGGAAAGCCTGGTTGTATACCCTACATCTTTACTATCCACCTTGCTGCACGCTTTCCGGCACTGAAATTAATAATTGAAGAGCACCTGTCATTGCGTTCTATTCGATTATTAAAAAAATGGTGTATTATTAATGAACAGTGATCGGATGTGTAGAAAGAACTGTTATCATTTGTGCGTCTCGGCATTTTTCCATCAGGGACAGCAAACGTTAATGCATGTACGCTGAGGTTTTTGCATCCATTTAAAGACGCTTTGAAAAATTGTTATCTGATCTGTCATGCTTACACACAGAAAACAGGGAAGTTCCCCTAAATCGTGCTTGCATTTCCCGCATGAGCCCGTGGGTAACTAATGCACAAGATTTGCAGAATCTTAGCCAGACAATCGGCTGCTCTAATGAGCGGAACCCGCTATTAATGTATTATCGTCACCCGTGCGATGGTAAAGTGGGGCTGAATGTCAATAATTGCAACAATAATGATAACAATAATATCAATAATAATATTAATGATTATTATGATAATTACAATAATTATCAATTATAACGACAGGAATAATAACAAAATTTACAATAATAATATTCCCAATAATTATTATAATAATAACAACAGTCTTCATTGCAGCACTCGGTGGTACAATACCGTATACGAAGGATCAATACATTCAAATTAAGCACTAGAACAACACAAGTGAAGGCAAAGTTGGAGTGAAATACGCGACATAAATTTCCAGGTTGAGCTAGTGACACAGGTACCTAGCATTTCAAGTCCCTTTCCCACACGAGTATGTATATAAAAAAATCTCAATGGTAAAGAAGTATAGTATATAATCCCTTTTTAACTAACACATTCAAGGATGTATCACGACCTGATAAAACAACATGGAAAAGAAGAAATAACTCAAACATTATTTCTGTTAGTATTGAGATCATCCTGCACCAGCAGAATATTGTCGCCTCTCTCCTATACTGGGGATTTATTTGCATTCTTAACTATTACAAATAGCCTCCAAAAAAGGGGTGAGCAGATTTTATAATTTGCTGCTTGAGGTCATAGGTCCCTTTTCCAGCTTGTATCATGAGACAGTCTCCGTCATATTCAATGAATGCAAAGCTAGCACTCGTTCTTCTAAGGACCTCCAGGGACACTAGTCAACCTTTGCCATCATATGTTACTCCCAGTTGATGATGGCGACACGTAAATTTGCTGCACAGTGATTTACAGTAGATAGGGTAGCAGTATGGTCCAATGAGCTGCATTTTAACATTTGTTTTGCAGAAGTTGAATTTCTTTGTCAGCTGATTGACAACCGTGTTTAATTTCCGAAATTGCCTGTAGACATCAACATTATCACACCAGTTGTTTATTACGTGACATCAGTTGGGGACGCTGTCCACACAATCCAGCTGAGTACAATTCAACCAAATATTCATTCTGCATGGTGCGTGGTTTTACTAGCACACAACTAGATTTGCTGGTATTATGCTCAATATCTAGTGTTGCGGCGCGGCCTCGCATGTATTAAACATAATTTGAAGAACATCCACGTGAGCGGCCAATAAGACCATTTCGTCGGCTTAGCTGACTGTGTTAATGAAGCAGTCAAAAATGTGACACCTAACACGGCTAGGAGATAGACGCTTGTTTAGACTGTCTACGTACACGATGGATAGAAGGGGCGATATAAGGCCTCCCTGCATTATCACATAGATTGTTCGGAACGGATTTGATGTTGAGGTTCCCCACCATGTTGCACAATGTTGCTTTTGGTACAATAATTTTAGTAGTTATACAAAAAGAACTGCCCCCCCCCTCCCTCCTTTCAGTACCCAATGAATTTCGCTCCCAATGCTATTCGGATATATGTACTAAACAAAGTTACATTTGGGAACCTGTACTGAAAAAGAAATTGACAGTTAATATATACCTAGAAATCGTAATTTTAGTTCCTTGTTGAGGCTTAAATCCGAATTGGTTTGATGTAGTTTGCGAACCTTTGCCCAGTCTGTTCTCGAAGATAATTTCTAGTGGCTTCGATGCGGCAGTAGTCGTTGATATTGGTTGCCTAGATCTGTCGCACATTTTGTCAAGTGTTCTTATAATAAGTTTTACCACTACATCCATAAGTAGCTATGGTAAGTAGTTAGGCAGCCTCTGTACAATATACATGACATGGAGGAATTGAACAGGACCATATTTAATGACTTCCTCTGGCATATCATCTCTACCTACAGATTTTCCGTTGTATAATCACTTGACCTCTAATCTGTGTTCCCACAATTTGGCTTCATCGTTATTATTTTCCCGGTTAAGCACCTCACTAACAACATTCAAGTTAGCATCGTTGTTGACACTGTTCATTATACAAGTGAAGTTGTCACGCCACACCATCCACGCAGTGAGAAACAGAGCTGCGTTGCGGATTCAGAATTTTCTACTAATTCCAGAAAACAATCATCCGCTCACTAATCAATTTCTCAGATAACCTAATTGCACGCAATAAGTCCACAAGTTTCTTACAGAAGTTAGATGCGTATATGCAGGGTTTGTTTTCTATTCCTTTTCCTATAGGACAATTGAGGTATTGTACAGTTTCCCAGCTTTCGCCACGGCACATAGACCGCTTCGCTAGAGTCATGCAAGGCAGCCACATGCCTGGGCTGGCTGGGCACCCGGTGAGCTCCGCCCGCAGTTTTTATCCCTAATATTTCTATCCCAGACACGAGAACTACATCTCATATACACTCATAGAGTTCGTCTAATGGATCCAAGTCAGCATCTGCATGAGTTTGAATCAATTCTCGTGGCAGAGCTGTTAGATTATTTACAATAATTGAACATAACATTTCCGTCCTGTCATTGAACTGCCAGTTTATGGTTTGAGGGGCTGCATCCGCTTCTGCCATTATAGGGCGCGCACGAAATGAGAGCTCAGCGTGAAGAGGAAGGTGATTTGACAATGGTGTGTAGTCCCCTACATAAACTCGCGTGGCATTGCTGGCAATTGAAGGAATAAGATTAAAGTAGTCGAGACATTTGACTGATCTTTTCTTGTGAATTACTTAAGTATGCGTGTTCTGTAGCAGCACTGGAGTATGCGTCTTCTCAGGCAGCAATGGAACACCTACAAAGCCTAGTTCATTGTCCGCCATAAGTAACTGCCGTTCACTAAATGTCCCTTCCCACCCTGCATACGACTCAATGATCGTCACTGGCACTTAATGCATGGAAGAATTGAACAACACGGCATAAATAGATTACACTCGTATTGACTAATCGCTTAAACTCTGTGAATCGCCTTGATCACTGACCCATTCAGCTCTATGCAATTTAATTAACAAAGCGGTTATCAAGAGTACTTCTGATGAACATCCCAATGATTGAGATTGAAAATTTGCTCATAGTTGTTTTCACCATGCAAATGATGCAACCCGATTATCATTATTCGTCAACGCAGGCCTATTTTTCAATGGGTAGGCCTAGTAAACAGAGCAGGGATGGAGGGGAAGGAACATAGCCTGTATTGACGACGCCCACTTGCGAGTGGAAGACGGTGAATGTTTGGATTCGTCAATATATTGATGTAAACATTTATTATAAGTAGTCTGGCGGTTTCATATGATCAACTTCAATTTCTAGGAAGGGGAGGGGTTGATGAGAAATGAGAGGGGTGGATGAGCAAAGGGAGGGGAAGGTGAGAAACGGGAATAGGCACGATAAATGCTTGCCTCAAATTGTTAGTTATCTTTATTTCAGCTCGGATACCGCTATGCTTCATTGACGGGGAAGAACGACGAAGTCGCTCAAGCGCAACTCTTCGGAATGTTCTTCGCCGCGTTTCAGTTCTCTTTCTTTATCGAGGGAGTCGTCTCAGCCACTGGTAAGCCAAGTTGGAGTGGTGAAACGCATTCTCTGAAAGGTTATCTTCAAATATCCCTGTTAGAGTGCGATCGTCATTGTTAAGAAAATAAGAGGATTCCAGAAAAAACAGTGCTTTTATCATTAGCTATTAACATCCGTTTTACCAATAGCATTCATGACCAGATGAGATTTGGTAATTGAAAATAGCAAGAACACATTCGAACAGCATATGATTTGGAAAGCAATGAAAAGATAGGTAAAGATGTTGTAACAACAACTAAATTGAATACACGTGCAGGTGATACTGATTCATGTGACCGTGATACTTATGAAATGCCTAGTGGAAAAAATGCATAAAAAATTGAAAATGATCCCCATTAGGCATTGTATTATTTTGATTGTCAATCATTTAATCATTTCCTAGCGGTCTTCATGTGTGTATTTTGTATATCCAGCTGTTTGGTATGTATTTTATATATAATTTTTTTTTGTATGACTTATGTCGCCTATTCACCTCTACATTTAATCCAATGGTTTAGACCCATCTTAACAATATGTTAGTGCATTTCGATTTCCCAACTTCATCATCTCATGATTTCTGAGCCCCATATGTTTCCCAAATCCTATGTATTTCGTAATTTTCCCAACCCAATGTATTCGTGATCGCCCCATCACATGTATTTCGAACCAGGCATTCTTGATTCTTACCTAAAATAAGACGTTAGCTGATGATCATTGATGATAATATTATAATTTATAATCTGTTGCCTGAAATCAGAACCGGTGGCGAATTAAAATTTATTTTTCGTTTACGTTAATTTAAATAGTGTTTATGGCAATAAAGTTTCTTGTGTAATATTTAAAAAATTGAAAACCCATTGCCAGATGATGGAAATAAATGATTTATTACTAATAATAATGTTAATTATCATAAGGGATATCGATATCGTGTTCAAGACGCTTGAATGTAACAATAAAACCAGATGTATATACAGCTTTGTTTCAAACAGGATGTGAAGGAGTCATGAAAAGAGACAATCTTGCCTAAAAAGATTGAATGTTACAAAACGTTTGGTAATTTCTGATATTTGTTCAAATATATTGAATGGGAATGTCCTCTTACACGAGGCATTTGCTTAGATTTTTTTTCACTGAACACCAAAAACAAACTTTTGAATACAAGCAATCGAATCGAAATGATGAATATGATTCTGCCAAAGGTATTCACCCATCTAAGATGTACAATATTTTTTTTTTATACAAGCCTAAATTCATTTAGACGTTCTCAATGAGTTATTGATTGGTAGAAAATACGGAAAAATATATTATTTGCTGAACGAAACATAAAATGATTGAGCTTCCAAGCCCTTGAACCCTAAGGAATCCCCTAAAAACTGAGGTTACGATAAAACAAATCAAAGATGGTAAGTTAAATAGTGCTCAATTTTGTCGCTGTGGCACGGAATCCACCCAACTGGCACACATTATTGCTAGTTCTTTCTCGTGGTTCCAGGCCTTAATAACAACACAAATCACCTTGTGCACCGTCGAATAGTCATCTGTCTTGATTCAACGTTTGAATAAAGCCCATTAATTCTCAATAGGGTTGTCAGGTCAGGAGAATTGACAGGTAAAACCAGAATGGTTATTCTCCTTTCTTCAAGGAATGTGAACATTTTTCGCGTAGTGTGGCACGGAGCGAGATCCTACTAGAAAATGTCGCCTTCATCCGCCAATTCTTTTGCATCACTGGAAGCTATGAGCCTCCAGACCTTCTTGCATCAAACGCTTTTCATCTGGTGGATGAACAGCAACAAATGCTAGGCTGTCTCGAGAGCTCGTTGGCTTCCTGTGATGCAAAGCTAGGGACTTTGCTGATGGAGGCGAAATTTTCCAGCTGCTTCTTGCTCCGTGCCATACTTCCCAAAAAATGAGCACTCTCTTCGAAGAAAGTGGATTGCATTTGACATTTCATGTGCAACATAAAAATACCAAAAAATATATCACGTGTAAGGAATACCGGTTTCGACAAAACAAGTCGTAACAAGACGAATATAGAAACAAGAAGAGACATCCATTGGGTATAAACGCATAAATCAATGAAATAAAATAGAAAATGTGAGTCCGCGTGCAAGTAATCGTGAAACCAACGACCTGTTCATAATTGTTTGACTAAACCTTATACGCTTCAAACAGAAATGCGAGGATGTAAGCCTTCTAAATCCCAATAGAAGAAGATATGGAACCAGTTCATATAATTGAGGTGCCCAACCAAAAAAAGTTCTATTTTGGCATCAGTGACGATGGATGTAATACATGAAAACGACTGTTAAATGAGGAAAAGTTGAGGTCGTTTGAAAGCATATGCGAAGAGTGAGATATTGAATACCTGATGTTAGAGCTGAAACAAAATTTGTAACTGCTACTAAAATATTAGGAGTGGAATTAGTCATAAAAATGATGCAATCAAGTAGAAGATGATCGATCGAAACATATTAAATATGATAGTGCTAGTAAATGAAAACAATAAATTTGTTTTGTTTAGAAAACAAAGAAAATTTCAGAAAATCATATGAAAAAAAAATGGTATATCAGGCAGACGTGATGGAGACATGAGATTTGATTCCATAAATGTTCATTTAAAAAAAATGGATACGGGACCAAGAAAAAAAAGGTACAAGTTGACGCTTTACGCTCGGACTCATCCAAATTTACGCTGTATATGAAACAACTCTACTAATGTTCATATCCAATGGGAAATTTGTATCAATGCTGATTCTAAGGATACATAAAAAGTATATGCGTATCGAATGCGGTCCTCGTGTTTAATTCACCTGATGCAATGAACGTCCAACCCTAATATAAGTTTACTATTCCTAGAGCCTGCAGTGAACATTCAATTTGTCCTCCGGTGATATCGTACAACATCTACACCTACATTAGAAACCACCTTATCAGTCCATAGCAATACACAATCAACAAAACATCCAACGAAAATAGCCTTACCAGACGGAAAACTAATATAATTTACAAAAATACTATCGAAAATTCATATTCCTGAAGTAAAACCCAGCCGAGAAGGTAAAAACCCTATACAAACTATTTTCATAATAAAATATCCCAATTAATTTCTCTACAATCGTCTACAGCTACATTAAAAATTAAGAACAATAAAAGAATTCTTCCACATCCATACAGAATCTTACCCAGTATAAGTGATACCTGTAAGACCTGTAATCAATATTCATTATCAAATTTGTAACAAATAAGTGAGGTAATTTTTCACTTATACCCAGTAGTGGATGACCATTTTTGTTTTAAGACATTCCAATAACAAGCCCAAATCCTACATCTACACCTAACCCAAAAAATTATTTCTAACTCTAGAACAAATATACAGAAAAAATAATTTTGAAATCATAGTTCTACAGTAACACACGACAGCGAATAAACAAGCCTCGTAAGTGGCAAAATCAAATTACAAAATAACTTTTCAACTCTAAGAAAATTGGTTTATGGTTAGTTCATAACAAAAAAAAACTAAACTTTTCGCGCATTGAATTTAACTTTGTATGGAAATTTCTTACGGTTTTATACCTGGACAATCCTTCTTAATGGATAATATCAATTAAATGTTCAATGACTCCAAATATCGAGCGAAAATTGATCATTGGAGATTCTACTTAATCTTTAATCATTAACAAATTTTCTTTCGCTACTGCACGTGCTACCCTTCAACAACCTTACAAAAACTTAGCGAATATCCAAAGAAAATAACCAAGATAACGTGAAAACCAGTATAAATAACAAATTTCACAAGAAATGAACTGATCTAGGCCTATGAAAATTTGTGATCCTACTGTAATATTCTGGAGAAAATTATCGAGTTCCTCCTGAGACATTCTGACCACACAATCCTGGCAACATAAGGTAAGAAAACCTGAAACCCATATAAATAACTAACTCATACAACTATAAAAACCAAACTAATGCTATGAAAGTCTGATTCCTAGAGTGGAAATCTTACTGTGGATGACCAGTGTTCCCTTGAGACGTTCTAATAACGACTCCAAATCATAAATCAACATTTAAATCAATCAATTAGTTCGAGCCTTAGAACAAATTTACCGAGATGATTCGAATGAAAATCATAATTCTGCAATAAAAACTTATACAGTAAAGCAAAATGTATTACTTTACTCTGTTATTTATATGAAAATATAAATAATAATTTAATTATCAAGAAACGTCTAGGACTTCGACCAACAACAACGTTTCAAACCTGCATTCGGTGGCGACACTGTACTAGATATACCATCATTAACACGAGACACTAAACTAACAATGCTGATTACAAACAGGATAAGAAAGATACACACACTAAACATACAAAGCCCGTACAATAAACCCCAACAATAACTAAACAGTTATTAAGCTATACGATAAAAAAGCATTGTAACCATATAATAAATATACAATAATTCTACGAAATATCTAAGCCTCCGGTCCATTAGGAAAACGGATAAAAAGATTAGAACAGATGATAACAGAAACCGCCGAGCGCCGGACACTCACAACCCAAAATGTGAAACTCGTTTGAAAATACCGTAGATTCCTCATCCATATGGTTGCGTGCACGAGTAGGCGTGAGTTAGGGCGTGCAATGCGGTGGATAGGCGTGCAGGAAGTTGTGAGTGGACGAGTTTTGACGTTGCTCTGATGTGCTTACCTACTCAAGGCGATATATTATTCGGGTCCCATCCAACCAAATAATATATCTCAACTGGGGTAAGCCAGGTAACTGTCGAACCCTACTGCTGACGCTGATCTCAGGCTTTAATCTTGGCCCGAAGTGTGTGCTGCGGGGTCTCCTGCCTAGAGCCATCAGCGCCTAAGGGCTGCTTGTTTCCACCTGAGTGTATGAGAGGAGTTTGAGATGCGCATTACTGTCGGCCATCTTCCCTTTCGAGGATTCGGTCTGGTGTCTGTATCTGTATGATTGCTGTATCTCCTGCTTATGGCCGAAACACTCATAAGAGATCATTTTCGTCACACTTGCAGCTACTGTTATTACACACCGTGATGTGGTTTTGCGCATTTTTATATGCTGTTCGCAAACATTTTTTCGGGAATATTTCCTTTTCCAGAACAGCCCATTCGCATCTCGAACAAACGAAAGCCCTCAGTGTTACTATAGATGTGCCTTCAGCTGTGGTTCGTTCTTCGGGAAATTTATAAATCATTGGCAATTCAACAAAAACTGACTTGATGCAGACCTCTGTGATTATACGAAAGATGTACACACCAACAAACATGAAATATAATCTACAGTTTCTTATAACAGCTATTGCTCCGGACATTCAAGCAGGGCTTAATCTCAAAAGGTTATACAGAGGCAAGATCCCAAACATTTTCATTCGCTTCCTATTCAAAAGGACATATACTGTTACTCAAAATAAGAGATCAACTACACCTCGGCAAATTCGTAAAGACCCCTAGCATTTTTTTTTGCGCATGCTTCCATGTCTTCTGGCTATGACTGTGCAATATAGTATTCATTACGGGGTGTTTGTTTCTTCAATTTCAGTTTTTATGCGTCAAACAAGAGTGAACGGAACTGCTTCAACCGACAAGCTGTCCGAGGCGTGCGGGACCTCATACTGTCCTGACAACAAGCTGAGCGGGAACCAAAGCCATGCTCTCATCTCTTCAAATGATGTCGACCCTTCCTCGGAGCAGATTGTGATCATATGTTGCGTGGTGCTGTTGCTCCACTTGATGGGAGGAATCGGCGTCATGTTCATTTTGGAACCAATCGACAGGTAAACACCAAACGATGAGTTCACATCAAATGCTGTTCTGTGATGTGTAGACATCTTGAATTATCATATTCAATTGTTAAAATGATCAACATTAATTCGTTGCAGCGTCATCGGTTGGTAAAATTAGAATCGAATAAGGATTACAAAGGATAGATGTTTTCAATCATATGATTACCTGTTAAAATAAAAAAAAAATGCAAGATAGACTTTATGTAATGCAGTGACGTTCATATAAATTTAAATTAATGAAAAAAATATTATATTCCCTTGATAAAAAACATGGGGTGTGGTTGGTGTTCTGGCAATTTTTATAGTCATGTTAATTTGAGTCCAACTCAGCTTGTGGAAATATTATTTTCATCGTACGGGTGTCACAGCGACCGCTGCACCGACGTGAACCAAGAGATGGTACAGCGATAAAGGTAGCGGATGTGGGGAATCGATTTAGGTAACCTCGGTAATTTCAGCTAATTATTTAACCATGTAATCAAGTGAGTAAGTTGTGACGTAAGAAGAAAACGGGATGACCTCACATGGTGATAAAAGTAGCAATGTTGCTGATCATATTAAACAGAATCAAAAGAAAATCCTGATGCTAATTCGTTCTGAGTTAACGGAACGATCGTTCATGAACACGTTCTATGCAGTCTTCCGTCTTCTCCAGCTTTAAATCCGCAGGACAAGTTGAAGAATGCGGTACGAAATCATCTTCGAGAGACACTTGTAACTTTCCAAGACTGCTTCCCGTCACTCCCGCTCTGGTCTTCTTAGCCCCGCTCCCAGTTTGGGCTGGCTATCACGAGGGCTTCTTCATGAGCGATTACTCGAAGGTGGGGGGGGGGATTGCTGTTCGCCAATCGCTCTGAAATGAGGCATGGTTCAAGTTCTGTCACTGTGATATTCTGCCCAGGTTCAAGATCTGCGCAAGATGTGTGTTGAAGTAGTGAGGTCTCTTACTCAGACTCAGTCAATTTTAGAGGCAAAAATTGTACACAGATGCTCGGTTTTCTATCTATACTTTTTCCTATCTATACAATTCATCAGTTCACGTGTACATGTGAATGCTTATTTGTGTGCTGTCAACTTCTATGTGATGTTATAATCCTGCTTCTTTATCATTTATGCAACCTATTTGCAGGCCTTCATCGACTGCGGCTTGGGCGTACACATGCTAGGCCCCGTGATGATGGTCTTTGGAGCTAGTGCCGCCATCGGGTCATTGACCTTGGGTCCGATGGTCAAACGAATAGGACAGACTGCAGTGATACTTCTCGGTTGCGTTTCGTGTGCCCTCCTCATCGGCCTGATGTTTGCGTGGACGAGTTACCCCAACCAGGCTGTGCTCTTGTTTGTGGGGGCGGGGCTCGGGGGCTGGACGAATGCTGTGGGTCAGTCGCAAGTGCGTGGTGAGTTTCCTGCCCACATCTTGTTGGATGTGCTCCGATGTGCTCTGACGTGCTCTGATCGAGGGGACTCGAGCGCGTTCAGAGCTGTTAAGGGAGGGGGTGAGTGAGTTTGTGAGTTGCTCCGAGGACGTTCAGCATCATGGGAACGCCCTCCTTTCTCCTATCTTCAATACTTTAGGACGCATCAATGGGAAGACCATATCCACCTTCGTGAGTACCAATTCGACTACAAGAAAAAGAATGAAGACGAGGAATATCGATGCCAGAAAGTATCAAGCCTTTTCCATGAGCGTGTTTGATGCCGTACGTTCGAACGATTGATTTCCTCACATAACCTACGACTTACGGTCACAAAAAAGCTGAGATGGAAAATTGCAAGTTTGCTCGATATCAATGGTTGCATTTTCCAATTAGTTTGGTCAGCGGCGCATGCTTTCTGCGACGGGCAGTTCCTTTAAACCGTATCAGAAACTTTACAATTCACGTGTTGATTGATGTTGAGTTGGACACAATCTTAATCAGTCATCGATTATTATCAGGAAAAACACTAAATCTTTGCCACACTTGTTTGCGCATTACCAAATAAATAAAAGCAAAATCATGTCCATTCATCTGCTTCAATTGATTTAAATGCTTGGTAGATATTTTAATCTAATAACAAACTGTCAAAATACAAACCAGATAAGAGCGGATGGATCAAGTGTTGATATTCCTCGAGTCTTCTTTCAATGTTCAGAACTGTCAAAATGCAACATGATGTAGATGATGCATACTTCACAGGAAAATAGAACTTATATTATTCACTCACAACATCGAAATTTACTTATTCACGATCTAGATTTCCGTTTCCTCTTGTAATGCAAAGAACGTAAGTTGCGGTGCAAGCAGTCCCGAAAAACGACCCAAAGGTCTTTTGCTTGCATGCCATGAGCATGCCTCCCCTCCGAGGCCTTGCCAAGGATAAATTTATCAAGGTTTTTCTTCTTAACTATGCTTACTGACACTGTTGCGTCTTTTCCAGCTCTCTACGGGTCAACGTTTCCTGATCAGCCAGTCGAGTCGTCTAGCACACTGGTGTTCTTCGAGTCTTTTGGCCTATTCCTGAACTACATTCTTCAGCCCGAGGTTTGCAACCTCACCAAAACCATCTTGTTTGTCACAAGTCTCATACTTGCCATGTTAGGCGTTGGTGGACTGCGTGTATGGGACCGTTACCAGCTATCGCCTCGATCCTCTTCGGGGACCCTATAAGACACGACACCAGCTGTCCCTTTGAGCGTTTCCAACCAGCGGTCCATGGAACCGTAAACAGCTGTCACTTTAACCGTATCGAGCGCTCCCGTGGATACGTCATCTCAAACTTTGCATAGCCTTGTTGGGCTGTGGCCCATAGTACCAGCTGCCTCATTAACCTTCTGCAGCACGCTTGTTGATGTTAAACGTCTGAGTGTAGCGGAAAGTCTCTGAAACGATAATATGTCGGCCTTGTCTTCCGCCCACCATTCAAGTGGTTTCCT
>SDVV010013908.1:0-14966 GCA_016164225.1 Gammarus roeselii | reverse complement strand
TCAGTAAGCACTCTGAGCCATCGTTGTCTCAGTAAGCACTCTGAGCCATCGTTGTCTCTGTTAGCACTCTGAGCCATCGTTGTATCAGTTAGCACTTTGAGCCATCGTTGTCTCTGTTAGCACTCTGAGCCATCATGGTCTCAGTAAGCACTCTGAGCCATCATTGTCTCAGTAAGCACTCTGAGCCATCATTGTCTCAGTTAGCACTTTGAGCCATCATGGTCTCAGTAAGTACTCTGAGCCATCGTTGTCTCAGTAAGCACTCTGAGCCATCGTTGTCTCAGTAAGCACTCTGAGCCATCGTTGTCTCTGTTAGCACTCTGAGCCATCGTTGTATCAGTTAGCACTTTGAGCCATCGTTGTCTCTGTTAGCACTCTGAGCCATCATGGTCTCAGTAAGCACTCTGAGCCATCATTGTCTCAGTAAGCACTCTGAGCCATCATTGTCTCAGTTAGCACTTTGAGCCATCATGGTCTCAGTAAGTACTCTGAGCCATCGTTGTCTCAGTAAGCACTCTGAGCCATCGTTGTCTCAGTAAGCACTCTGAGCCATCGTTGTCTCTGTTAGCACTCTGAGCCATCATTGTCTCAGTAAGCACTCTGAGTCATCGTTGTCTCTGTTAGCACTCAGAGCCATCGTTGTCTCAGTAAACACTTTGAGCCATTGTTGTCTCAGTTAGCACTTTGAGCCATCGTTGTCTCAGTTAGCACTTTGAGCCATCATGGTCTCAGTAAGTACTCTGAGCCATCGTTGTATCAGTAAGCACTCTGAGTCATCGTCAACTCTGTAAGCACTCTGATCCATCGTCGACTCTGTAAGCACTCTGAGCCATCGTTGACTCAGTAAGCCGTCGACACGGTATTGCATTATGTTCCTTTCCATGTCCAAGTGTCCTCTGTATTACTATGGCCAAGTTATAAAGGCAAGAAGGCAATTGTTTGTCTACTGTAGATCAATTTCCTTTAATTCATGACCCTGTCATAGGCGCTCATACTTATTCAATTATTGTCGGCGCCCAAAACTTTGAACATTCACCGTTTACATGTTCCTCTTTAGCTGCTCAGACTCAGCGTCCGGATATGCTTATCTTTCAGGCTGTTCCTAAGTAGCCCAGTTTCCACGACTGGCCTTCACAGTCCTTCACGCTGCTTCTAAGCTGCCCAGACTCCGAGCCCGCCCTTCACTGTCCTTCAAGCACTGGTAGCATTGATTCAGCCTTCATGTCCGTCCTTCACTTTCCTCTCTATCAATCAATGTCTGTCCTTCACGGGTAATTGCTTCCCTTCTGTCAAACACCCACCCCTTCCACATAATAATATCAGGTAATATCCACTCTTATATCGAGCATCCCCTCACGTCTATATTGATACCGGGTAATATCTTCCCTGTATCAAAAGCCTCCTACCCCTCGGTAACACCGGGAATATCCTTCCTATTTCAAACACACCCTACCCGCTACCCCCATTAACACCGAATAATATCCTCTCCTCCATCACCGTGTTCCTAACATGTTATAATGAAGACCTCTACTACATTAATGTCGCCTAGATAAGGTGTCTGTTGGGCTAGGTGGGATTACATGAGAGAAGAGGGGGCATCAGAGAGGGGCAGGGGGACCAGGTAGAGGCGCAGTGTAGTGAGGGAAGGGTAGAGACATGGTGATGGGAGGCGGGCAGAGGCTGGGGCAGGGAGATATGAGCAAAGGCGGGGTGCATGAAGACATGGGTAGAGGTGTGGAGCAAGGACACGGGTAGAGGGTTGGTGCAGAAGACAGGTGTAGGGCCGTGATGCTGGGGGACAAATGCAGAGGAGTGGTGTCACAAGACATGGGTAGAGGTGTGGAGCAAGGACACGGGTAGAGGGTTGGTGCAGAAGACAGGTGTAGGGCCGTGATGCAGAGGGACAAATGCAGAGGAGTGGTGTCACAAGACATGGATAGAGGTGTGGAGCGATGACACGGGTAGATGCTTGGTACAGAAGACACGTGTAGAAGCGTGATTCAGGGAGGCGTAGGAAGAGGCGTGGAGCAGGAAGACATAGGCAGAGGCGCTGTTGGAGGATGGAGCCGCAGACATGAGAACAATAAGTATGATCCATGGCTACGAGAGAGCAGGTGTAATGTCAAGTGACAACGGTTAAAGAGGGAGAAACGTTTTGAATTATATTGGAAATTTAAGAAGGTTACTATTTCTAAAGGCCATGTTGAATAAGTATAGAAACAAAATTGACAATAATAAAATTAAATGCGCACATATTTCTGTTAAGGATTTATGTTTCCTGCACACGGGTTATTTCATTTTATATTTTGAACTATCCTCTTCCTTCAGAAAAGCTATCCTAAGAAAGGCTGGCATCAGAAAAGACAATCATCAGTAAAAGATGTCCTCGGAAAAGGCTATCCTCAGAAAGGCTTTCCGCAGAAAAGGCTATTATCGGAAAAGGTTTTCATCAGAAAAGACAGTAGGTTAGTGAGGAGCGGTAAAACGTTTATAAATTTTGCGAGAGTGCTATAGTATCCTCAATGGAGACATTTTTTCGCTGATATATCAAAGACTATATGCTCAAGCGTTTCCGATCTCTCAACCCCAGTCTTTCAGGTAAATAAACTGATGACAGCCTGTCCTATGAAAGATGAGCTCTAATAGTACTTTCGATAGATGTCAAAATCCTATCATTCCATCTTGGGTATGTTGATTTCAGTACGATAACATCTGACCCATTAAGATAACCTTATTACAGAGGAAATTTTGAGGAAACAATATTTCGCTCAACTGCCAACTTCGTCCATTTACTCTCAAAAACTCAAAACATCATCACGATTTTCTCTCATTCACCTCCCTGACCACTCATTCCATGTAGAGAGACAGAGAGACTAAACGTAACTTTTTCTCAGTCTCACTTTAACAAGGAACCAAACACTTACCCTGCACCCAACTCAGACACATGCTCTTTTGCCACATCAAAGTTCTGAACCGCTTTCGATCAATTCCCTCATGCCCCATACAAACGCTACACCTTCCACAACCCTTCCCTGTCGACACTGTCAACAACATTTTCGATATCCACGAAGGCCCAGTGCACATTTAGCTTCTTTGCAAGGTACTTATCTGCATGTTTCACTCACCCTTAATTGTAGCTCCCACTATGACGCCCCTCCTCCGCTCAACTCACTCTGTTCACAAAACCCGCATCTGCTATTCATTTTCTAAGGGTTCTAAAGCTTTTCGAGAATTTATAATTGAGCAAAAATCTCTAGAAATACTCTGAGAGTTCAAACTTCTTACTGGAATTTTTGCAACTTGAAGAAGGCCAAATAAACTGGTACTTTTTCAATGTGAGCAAATAGGTAGAGAGCGAGGGACTTGATGGACAATGGAGGTGGGAGGGTTGGAATTGAGTTCTTCTTCTCTGCAAGAGGCGAAGTTTGTCTTAATGAGTTTAATTTAAATATAAAGTGCGACGTAACAAATAGATTTTGCTGGCTACTCGACAAAATTTGTTAACAGTATATTATTTTTTAGTAGATGTTAAGGTTGAGACAGTTTAGCAGTTCATCAGTTAAACAGTTTACAAGTTTGACAGCAATTAAGTTTAGCAGTTAACAGTTCAACATTTCAAGAGTTCAACAGTTCAACAGCTTAACAGCAACAGCTTAACAGTTTACCAGCTTAACAGTTTACCAGCTTAACCGCATAACAGCATAACAGCTTGACAGCTTGACAGCTTGACAGCTTAACAGCTTAAAAGCTTAACAGCCTAGCTGCTTAACAGTTTAACAGCTTAACAGCTTATCAGTTTAACAGATGAACTTAACAGTTTAACAGTTCAACAGTTTAACAGTTTAGCAATTTACCAGTTTAACAGTTTAACAGTTTAACAGCCTAAAAGTTTGACAGTTTAACAGTCATACAGTTTAACAGTTTAACAGTTTAACAGTTTAACAGTTTAACAGTTTAACAGTTTAACAGTTTAACAGTTTAACAGTTTAACAGTTTAAAAGTTTAACAGTTTAACAGTTCAACCGTTTAACAGTTTAACAGTTCAACAGTTCAACAGTTCAACAGTTTACCAGTTTAACTGTTCAACAGTTTAACAGTTTAATAGTTCAACAGTTCAACGGTTCAACAGTTCAACAGATTAACAGTTTAACAGTTTAACAGTTTTAACAGTTTAACATTTTAACAGTTTAACAGTTTAACAGTTTTAAAGTTTAAAAGTTTAAAAGTTTAACAATTTAAAAGTTTAAAAGTTTAACAGTTTAACAGTTTAACAGTTCAACAGTTTAACAGTTTATTAGTTTTACAGTTTAACAGTTTAACAGTTCAACAGTTCAACAGTTCAAAAGTTCAACAGTTTAACAGTTTACCATTTTACAATTTAACAGTTTAACAGTTGACCAGTTTACCAGTTTAACCATTTAACAGTTTAACAGTTTAACAGTTTAACTGTTTAACAGTTTAAAGTTGACCAGTTTACCAGTTTGAAAGTTTAACAGTTTAACAGTTTAACAGTTTAAAACTTTAACATGTAAACAGTTTAACAATTTTGCAGTTTACCAGTTTAACAGTTTATCAGTTTACCTGTTTACCAGTTAACCAGTTTAAAAGTTTAACAGTTCAACAGTTTACCAGTTCAACACTTCAACAATTCAACAGTTCAACAGTTCAACAGTTCGACAGTTCAACATTTCAACAGCTTATCAGTTTAACAGTTTAACAGTTTTGCAGTTTAACAGCTCGCAAGTTTAACAGCTCATCAGTTCAACAGTTTAACAGTTTAACAGTTTAACAGTTTACCATTTTAATAGTTGAACTGTTTAACAGTTTAACAGTTTAACATGTTAGGCGTTTAACAGTTTAGCAGTTTAATAGTTAGGCAGTTTGACAGTTTTACAGTTTATACGTTTAACCGTTTAACCGTTTAACCGTTTAACAGTTTAATAGCTTACCAGTTTAGCAGTTTAACAGTTTGATCGTTTAATCGCTTACCAGTTAAGAAGTTTAGCAGTGTAACAGTTTAAAAGTTCAATAATTTAAGTTTACCTAATTATCAGTTAACCAGTTTAACAGGTTAACAGGTTAACAGTTCAACCGTTTAACAGTTCAATCGTTTAACAGTTTAACAGTTTGACAGTTCAACAGTTCAACCGTGTAACAGTTCAACCGCTTAACAGCTTACAAGTTCAACAATTTAACAGCTTTACAGCATTAAAGTCTAGCAGTTAATCATTTTACCAGTATAACAGAATGGCAATTTGTTTAACAGGTTAATCGTTTTACAGTTTTATAGTTTCACAGCCTTACAGTTATACTGTTTTACCGTTTGACGGCTTAACAGCATGAAAAGGTCAACAGTTGAATATGAGCGTAGCTTCAAATATGTTTCCGAGGTAGTCTTAGACTAATTAACGAAATCACTCTTTGGGACTGGCATTTGAGGAAGCTGCGATTTAAATCCACGGAGATTACACCTGAAATTTCATTTACTTTCCTTCTAGATAACCACTAGATTGGAGAATGGAGTAGTAATCTAAAACGGAAACGATTATTACTAAAATTCGAGGTTAATAAATTGTGATACAAACCAACTGAGTTTTTTTAGTTCGATGAAACAACTGAATTCCTGATGTGATGACTTCATCGCAAATCATTATAATTGTCCATTGAAGAGATTGTAAGGTCATGTTCATTCTGTTTTCTGCTACAAAAAAATATTCCTGCATAAGGTAAAGTTATGCAGGAGAAAACATGAACGCTATTAACTTCTCTCATCTTTGGACCTGAATGACATGTGTTCTGAGATCCAGAGTGCTGAAGAACACCATTATTACACATGTCCCTCACGAGGCTCTGAGTACCACCGCGCCCTCATTTGCCGCATCCATATCCATCACTAGTCAACGCCTCTAATACCAAATAACATCCTCCCTCCATCCCCTCTCTCCCTCACATTAATACCGTATAATATCCTACCCTGCATCACCGGGTTCCTAACATGTTATAATGAAGCCCTCAGCAACGCTAATGACACTGTCACCGAGACAAGTAAGCGGTTGTGTTGACTGGGATGCCTGGAGACATGGAGTGGGGTGTCGCGTGGTGCAGTGAAGGAGGATACAGGCGGGTTGCAGTGGGGGGAGAGTAAATGCGTGGTGCAGTGGGTGTAAGATAGAGGTGTGGTGCAGTGGGGGAAGGATATAGGCGTGGTTCACTGGGGTGTCGTTAGATGCGTGGTGCAGTGGGTGTAGGGAAGAAGAGAGGCAGTGGGGGAAGAGTTGGGGCTTGGTGCATGGGGGTGGTTGATATTAGCTTTGTGTGATGAAGGACGAATAGAAGCATGGTTCTGAAGGCAACGGTTGAAGCGATGATGCTGAACTATAAGAAGAGATGCGTGTTGCAGGACGTATCTGTAGATGCCTGGTGCAGTGAGAGAAAGATAGATGGATAGCGAAGAACGGCATGAGTCCACAATATGAGTCCACAAATACCTAAGCTGACTAGGGGGTTGAAGTTCAGTCGATAATCAACTGCTACCCTATTGGTTGTATAATATCAGTATGATTGTATTATTAACTGTGAATAGTATTATTCCTCCATAATAATTACTAAAATCCTACTGCACGCTTTGCCGAGAAACAATTTTCCGAGTGTGGACGATGAAGTTAATGAGGACATTTGAGTGGAAATACAATTTGAAAGATACAAGAGACGGCAAGTCGATGCAGTCGCTAGATCAAATCAAGATGAAAAAAAGTTAGCTACAAACATATTCTAGCCCACATACATGTTTCATTTCATATTTCTGACTTATTCTGTCATCTCTGTACACCCTTGAAGAAGACACCAAAAAGTTTTAAGCAATGTGAGGATATCAAAAGGTCTTCTATGCAGCCTCTTCCTGAATCGAATAAATGAGACTTGCTGTTCAAATACATCACAGCATTGAGTACAGCCACAGCCAAAGTTCAACTAAAGATCAGCAGAAATAGTACATCGTTGATATTTTAGGTACGGTGTATTGTTTCAACTGCGACCAATAATGCCCTGTGTGGATTTCATACCTACTCAATCACCAATAATCCGGTGCCCAATAATTCAGTGCTCTATAATGACCTATTACGATATGGATGAATTTCATACATAATCAATTACCAATAATCCGGTGCCCTGTAATGACCTTCAATGACATGAGTGGATATCATACAAACCAATTACCAATAGTTCGGTGCCTTGTAATGACCTTCAATGACATGAGTGGATATCATACAAACCAATTACCAATAGTTCGGTGCCTTGTAATGACCATCAATGACATGGGTGAATATCATACATAACCAATTACCAATGATCCGGTGCCCTGAAATGACCTTCAATGTCATGTGTGGATATCATACATAGCCAATTACCAATAATTCGGTGCCCTGTAATGACCTTCAATGACATGTGTGGATATCATACATAACCAATTACCAATAATCCGGTGCCCTGTAATGACCTTCAATGACATGTGTGGATATCATACATAACCAATTACCAATAATCCGGTGCCCTGTAATGACCTTCAATGACATGTGTGGATATCATACATAACCAATTACCAATAATCCGGTGCCCTGTAATGACCTTCAATGACATGTGTGGATATCATACATAACCAATTACCAATAATCCGGTGCCCTGTAATGACCTTCAATGACATGTGTGGATATCATTCATAACCAATTACCAATAATCCGGTGCCCTGTAATGACCTTCAATGACATGTGTGGATATCATAATTAACCAATTACCAATAATCCGGTGCCGTAATAAACTCAAATTTCCATACGTCATGAAAACTGTGAATATGATGATATTACTCCCATTTGTTGGTTGGCGATTCCACGCTGAAGTAACTGCATCCGGCTTCTAATGTTATTCGTACCGAAATGATGACGCGAGTACCTCACTCTTGAGTTTATGCCCTATGCTTTTATACACTACATAAAACCCGGACGGAGCACTGCCATGACGACGACATACTTTGACATGAAGCCGATGGGTCTTTTTAAACGATGCAATCAGGTTTCTCAATGAGATGTCAGTCAAACAACTTCAGATAGAGGGGGAATGGATTGAAAATACTAGAATCATTGCGGTTCATATGGGGAGTGGTGACACTTTTACCAAGGGGTTACGATGCCGTTCAGGACCAGCCGGGAATCAAAGGGAAAGGTGGGGAAAAGCAGCACAATATAATTTTTATTGGATATTGGATAACAAAATTCCACTCTGCTCGGCATATTTGACGTTTCAGTTTTAGCCAGGTGAAGCACTCCAATTGTTTTTGACAAAAGGGTTATCATAATTTCGTCGGGCCACTATCAATTGCCCTCCCGTTGCAAAATTGGGCACTTGGGAACCATTTTTTTTATTCAAGATGCAACATCATGAGGTTGGGGCCACCTGCACTGGTGTGGTCGCCTTCGTGAAACCTAGTGCTAGTGCATGAGTAAGCAGGTGGCATCGGTGGCAGTTGGTCATTACCGGATGCCAACGAGTCCTTGGACTCCATAAGCGATCTAGTGGAAGCCGTTCTTTCCCATGTTGATGGCTTGGGAGCGATGATCCGGGTGTGATTGAACCGGATATTGAGTTGAATAGCAAACAAACAGCCTGGACCTTCCTCTGACGGAGATGGTATTCAACGCTATGTTGACGGAAGCAAGCCAGGAAGTGGATGCCTGACTGAAAGCGGATTCTAAGATAGACACGATAGAGACACCTCCGTCGATGTGGTTGACGTGTACTCGAGTTAGAGATGTAGTCTTTCGTGTAGATACTGTACTGGCTGGCATTGCAAACATGCAGAACCAACGACACAGTCAGGAAAAGCTTGCATGAGCTGGTATCCAATGATTGTTAGAACTTGTGTAAACGGATAGTAGGAATGGTAGGAGTCACAACGTCGAATCATCAGCTGACGCAGCGAAATGAAGGAAACTTCATAAGTACAACGATATGGCCCGACACTTCCAACTTGTGCCAATCGCAATTGAGAAGATGGCGGCTTAATCCAAGCTATTAGACATCGTTTGATTGAGAGCACTAGAGACACTCAGGAGACTTTTTTAGTTCCGGCAAGGCTTCAGTCTGACGGTACAGCAGGGAAACGCCCCTTGCAGGTCGCAAATCAAAGGCTTGAGTCTGACGATAAAGCAGGGAAATCCTCCTAGCAAGCCGGAAATCCAGCATGGCTTGAGTCTGACGGTACAGCAGGGAAATGCAACAAGCATGCCGCAAGTCAAAGGTCGGGTAGTGTCATCTAACAGCACACTGTGCGAGTTCCATTCAGGGACTTATGTAATAAGTTTTTTACTACACATGAAATTCCATACACTTGAGTGTTCTATACTTACCTGTAGTCATAAATCCAGACAATTTGCTATAAGAATATTTTTCTGTCCTCCGGTACCTGTGCTTTATCTTATAGGACCCTAGCAGACCTCGACTTTACCAAGCAAGTCGACAGGCCTTGAGTGATTAATAAGGTCTTACCCTCAACTCACATTGTAGCGGTAATGGAACAAGTACATCGAATTGCAGAGTTTTCTCCATTTACTGATAAATAACATCAACATATAATTGTCACTACTGAAATCCTGTCACGGATCGTATAACTTTCATTCCCCTCTCTGTTTATCCTGCCTCAGATCGTATCAGTTCCGTTAACCCGATGTTTATCCTGTCATAGATCGTATCAGTTCCATTAACCCTATGTTTATCCAATCATGGATCGTATCAGTTCCCTTCACCCTCTGTTTATCCTATCATGGATCGTATCAGCTCCATTCACCCTCTGTTTTTCCTATCATGGATCGTATCAGTTCCCTACACCCTCCTCTGGTTATCCTATCATGGATCGTATCAGTTCCCTTAACCCTCTGTTTATCCTATCATGGATCGTATCAGCTCCCTTCACCCTCAGTTTATTCTGCTATGAATCGTATCAGTTCCCTTCACCCTCTGTTTACGCTTGCCATCAGCCCCCATGCATTGATATTCCCACCTCGTTTGATGGGCTAACTGCTAGGGAAGCCACACTGTATCCTGTCTCTGTCTAATTACGAGCAGCTGGTGGGCTCTCCCGGGCATCAATGAAGTGTTCCATCAAACAGTCGGTCATGACTGGCTGAAGGCATTAACATCCGACATCGTAAGGGCAAATAGAGCTAGAGGAAGCAGGACAGCTTTGCAAGGATTACCAATACGGGCTGGCTGGAAGGTACAGTAGAAGCTGACGGGGAGCTGAGGTTGTGGAATTTCTATTGCATGCACATTCACTATGCGCATCCACTTCTCAATCCGAGATGCATGCAGAAAAATTATTGTCTGTAATTTAATTTTTAAAAATACAGTTAAATACAGTCAGGTTTGGTATGGTCAGACCTCGTAGCATCCATTCAAATATTAATAAAAATAATATATGAATATGTTTTTCTTGGACATTTTAATCTTTCAGGTGAAGTCCAACACTCGATTGCTACAGCTTAACCTTTGGAGATTATCGTGTTATACGATCGTCACTTCGACGTGCTGTGATCATGTTTCCCTTCAGTAACATGGTTCCAGCTGGCCACGTTCCACAAAAACTGTATCCCCGACACGACTTTCAGGAGGTTTTCCTGCGCCGGCGGTGATAAGCTCAGTTTTCCATTGTTAGTTAGACCTGACTAGCATTTGCAAACATTTGTTCAGTATTGGTTCGATTTTGTACCTACCTCTTCTTGTAGTCAGAACTTTATTGGATTGTTAAACTAACGCTTCAAATGGAATATTTTAGTTGACCAGTGAGCGGTCGCGCAAGGGTTTCCCAGTAATAAATTTATTTCTTGCATGTAGTCTACTCGACTCATGAAAGATGTTTGGAGAGATGTTCGCAGTATTCTACCGAACATTTCAACATGACCATTTGCAGGGGCTGACTCGGGGGGACTATCCTCTGGTCAAATCCTTGGTGGGCGGCGTGAAGCAAAAAAAACAAGAATTGAGAATGGAGAGGCTCGCCGTTTTCCATTAAAACGTGTTTTGGCATCCAGAAAGGAGATATTCAAATCTTAGATGAAATATTATCACATTTTGAGACTAGTTACTCCTAATAATGGTTTAGAAGTTCTAATAAGTTTCACTGGAATGATAATATTATGCATTACAAGTCATCACAATTGGTAGAAGAAAATTACCACGTAGATAAAATCACTTCTCATTCAAATCCGATTTGGGCAATATTAATATAATAATGAACGATTTCTTTGTATTTCTGTTTTATCACTGTTGAATTCAATTTAACGAGGTATGCAATTCCTTCTCTCAGTTCCAGTGACTATCGCCAGATACACTACCATTACCATCCACAAACTCACTACCATTACCATCGTCAAACTACTATTACCATCGCCAAACTCACTACCTTTACCATCACCAAACTAACATTACCCCGTCATCAAACTCACTACCATAACCATCGTGAAACTTTCTACCATTACCATCGTTAAACTCACTACCATTACCATCATCAAACTCACTACAATTGCCGTTGTCAAACACATACCATTACCAGAGCCAGACTCACTACCATTACTGTCATAAAACTCTCTACCATTACCATCTCCAAACACTGACAAATGCATCTTGAATGTTTCTGCGCGCGATTTGTGCCGAGTAGCAAGCAAGATAAATGAAGGTGAGAGAGAATTGATGGCCGGCAATAACAACAGAACGTACTCTTGTCGAACAGATTCGTAGATGTAAACGATTGAACGGCGATGTTTTTGCGTTCTAAACAGGTCCATCAAGCAGAGAATACTACATAGTTTTAATGGAATGCTGCTTAACAACATCGTACCCTTACCAATTGCCCTCTGTTATTGTTCCTGGTGGTTATCGGACAGTTCGCTAAGCGCTAAGCAGTCATCACACTAAGCTGTAAGTAGAAGTAACAGTGCAACTTCACTAACTTACTTTTCAATAGAAGCTGGGTCGATCTCCGTTATTGTTTTATTTATTGATGCTGCAAGCTGGGTCGATCTCCGTTATTGTTTTATTTATTGATGTTGCAAGCTGGGGCGATCTCCGTTATTTTTTTATTCATTGATGCTGCAAGCTGGGTCGATCTCCGTTATTGTTCTATTTATTGATGTTGCAAGCTGGGTCGATCTCCGTTATTGTTTTATTTATTGATGTTGCAAGCTGGGGCGATCTCCGTTATTTTTTTATTCATTGACGCTGCAATCTGGGTCAATATCCGTTATTGTTTTATTTGTTGATGTTGCAAATAATGCAAAAACACTGCCAAATGATCCGATGTCAGGTTACATTGCAATAAATACCCCCATATTATTTCAGGTTGTAATTGCATGGAAATCTTCCATTGCTGGGCTCTTCTTCCGTGGGCAGAACTTGCATCTAATAACATCTCTCCCACCCTTCTTCGCTCTTCCTATTACGGAATCAATAAATTATTTAAAGAAGTTTCATCACTGAAAACTCCATCGCCTCCCTCGGGGGTCCAATAGTGGATTATTGACGGCCGTCTTTGCAAACAAGACTAAGAGCTCCCTTCGATTATGCGAAGAACAGGAAGAACCTAACTTTAATATCACTGGTGAATAAATTGGGCGAAGAAAATGATAGGAAGGCTTGCATAATGAAGGTCTCCTCTGTATTGGAATTGGAACCCCGGCAGAGGCAGGACACTCAAGTTGGTGTCTGAGGCTGGCACCTTAGGCTGGTGCCCCAAATGGTCGCTTCAGGCTGGTGTCTCAGGCTGGTGCCCCAAATGGTCGCTTTAAGTTTGTGTCTCAGGCTGGTGCCCCAAATGGTCGCTTCAGGTTAGTGTCTCAGGCATGGTGCCCCAAATGGTCGCTTCAGATTGGTGTCTCATGCTGGTGCCCCAAATGATCGCTTCAGGTTGGTGTCTTAGGTTGGTGTCCCAGATTGGCGACTCAGATTGACAGCAAAGGTTGTTGCCTCAAATGGTTGCTTCAGGTTGGTGCATCAAATAGTCAATTGAGGTTGACACCTCATCTTGACGTCTCAGGTTGATGCCTCAGATTGGCTTCTAAGATTTGTGACTCAGGCTGGCGTCCCAGGCTGGTGCCTCAAACTGTCGTTTTAGATTATTGTCTCAGGCTGGTTCCTCGAGGTTGCGCCTCAGGCTGGTTGCGCGTGGTTGGCATCCCAGTAGGCAACCTCATGTCGGTGCCTCAAATGGACGTTTCAGGTTGACGCCTCAGGCTGGTACCTCAGGTTGGCGCCTCAAATCAACGCCTCAGGTTGGCGCCTCAGATTGGTGCCTCAGTTTGATTCTTACAGGCCTATGGTGAGGAAATCTGAGGTTGGCAATCCTTGTAAGGAAAGGAGTATTACAATTGGTAGGGCATTCCAAATATAGTTACCAAATCAAAAATATTTTTTGTGTTCAAGTGATAGAACGAGGTTTTGTATTTTGATATATTAGTTAATTGAAGGGTAAAACAGGTGAATAATCGATGTGTTAGTTACATAAAAATCCTTAGTACACTGAGGAACATATCATTGAGTTACTTTCTACCTCACCCCCAGCAAACCAAAAGGTATTGATCTGTATGAGGCTGTGTGATATTGCAACCGTCCAGGCGTGCAACAGTTGGCTCTTATTGGTACGTTTATTCAAAACCAACCAATTACATTTATTTCATGTACTGTGGCTCCCGAACTTGATTTGGCTCCCGTCCTACTGATTTTGGCTCCCGCCCTTAGTGACTTTGAATCCCGCCCCTACTTGCTAGGCTCCCGCCCCTACTGACTTTGGCTCTCGTCCCTACTGACGTAGGCTCCCACCTCTGCTGGCATGGCGCCACGCCCATACTGACTTTGGCTCCCGTTCTTAGTGACTTTGGCTCCCGCCCCTAGTGACTTTGGCTCCCGCCCCTAATGACTTAGGCTCAAGCCCCTGCTGGCAGGACGCCCCGCCCTTACTGAATTTGGCTCCCGCCCTTACTGACTCTAGCTTCAGCCCCAACTGACTTTGGCTATCGTCCCTACTGACATAGGCTTCCGCCCCTGCTGGCATGGGACCCCGACCCTACTGACTTTGGCTCCCGCCCCTACTGACTTTGGCTCCCGCCCTTACTGACTTTGGCTCCAGTCCCTTCTGACGTAGGCTCCCGCCAAAAATGACTGAGGCTCCTGTATTGGTTCTTCGAGCATAAATCACTGCAGGCTGAACAGTGAGGAGATGTCACAGATCAATTACGCTTTCGCCCTCAAGTTCTCCCTCGGAAAATGATGCAAGTTATGAATAGAACTGACATGGAAAATTCAGTTACTGCTTATAAAATTCCAGTAGAGGAGTTATCTGCAATGTTCGGATTTTTAACTCGGAGAAAAGGTAATTCAGAACAAAATAACCTTACTGAACTTTATTAATCAATCAAATCTATCGGTACAGAGTAAAAACGTAGAGTTTACAATAGAGGTTGTAAATTGAATGCTTGACGCAGATTGAAACACATTCAAGTGCCGTACTCTTCGGCAGAATGGAATTGTTTTATTGGTGGTGTTTTTTAAGTTTATTTGTCTGTTTACTACTCATCATTCCATGCTTTATATTAAGTCCAACATTTCGTGTTATTTATTCAGCTCATCAATCATTGTATTGCTCTCTATTCTGCTCATGATTTTCCTGCTCTTAATTAAGCTCAGCATTCATTGTATTGCTCTCTATCCTGCTCATCATTCCCTTCTCATCATTCAGCTCAGCATTCATTGTATTGCTCTCTATTTTGCTCATCATCCCCTTCTCATCATTCAGCTCATCATTCATTGTATTGCTCTCTATTCTGCTCATCATCCCCTTCTCATCATTTAGCTCAGCATTCATTGGATTGCTCTCTATTCTGCTCATCATCCCCTTCTCATCATTTAGCTCAGCATTCATTGTATTG
>SDVV010013907.1:0-14966 GCA_016164225.1 Gammarus roeselii | reverse complement strand
CTGGATTTATAAATTTTAAATTTGAATGCCCCAATCTTTGCATTTCCGTCTTCTTTTCAATATATATATATATATATAGAGAGAGAGAGAGAGAGAGAGAGACAGAGAGAGAGAGAGAGGAAATAGCCCATGGTGGAAAATTAGGGACTATATATACTGGACGTATATTTATTTGTTCTCTCCACACTGTTCGCATGGGCAATGAGTTGCTCCCAATCAATATTAGACATTGTTGGTTCATATTTGCCGAATTCATTCATGCATTGCAGATTTTCAATTGGCGGATAGCCATGTTCTCACAACAAATTATCGTATTTCCTAATGTTCTTTCTTATTATGAGAGCATTTTGAATTATTTTGATGTCATTATGGTCTGATTGCGCAGTTTTATTTATTTTGATATGTTTGATATACTCAAGTGGATTCGCAAACATAAGATTCGAATCTTTTTATAACGTGTGGGGTTTTCAATAATCTGTGAAAGAAAGTATTCATTTGCTAAATTTAATATTTTATTTTGCTTGATTTAAAACACTTGTAGTATTATCATGGACAATTATTCAGTTATCAGGTGCAGCCTCATGATCATTATTTAGGCATCTGATTATTAAAAATTGAAGTCACCACAGAAAGATTTCAAATTCAACCTAATAAGTATAAATAATTGCATCAATAAGCGTACATACTCACATTTTCTGCTGTTCACAGTTGAAGTATAATGTTCTTTAGTTTTTCGACTTTTGTAGTGAGACAGTGGAAGGGATTAATGGAAAATTTCCACTCATGACATCTGCCAATATTATTTTTTGCACATAAATTGCAACGCCGCCACATTTTCTATTCTTATGATCACATATAAAAAATTGCTAATTGTCTAAATTCAACTCAGCTGGTTGGATATTTCAATAATTAGATGTTGACTCTCAGTCAGGGCAATAAAGAGTGATTCGGTATCGGATGAAATGCCTTTCATATTGGCTGTTATTATGAAAGCCTTATAAATAGAAATGACATATTTCCCTCTGATTTTGTTCGATTGTTTTCATGAGAGTTGGTTTCTTCTACCACCTGTGGGTTGGCATCGCTCTCAGTGGACGGCGCTGCGGATGGAAAGAGCAATGAAGGAGATTCCCCAGTGTTCCTAAAATAAATGTATTCTGTGGCTCCCATGCATTTCCACTCATCGGTAGTAATCGGTTCGGCTGCACCAGCAACAAGACCCTGAAAATTATATCTCTGTGGCGTATTACTATTTTTTCCTATGCTCTTTAGGTTTGTTATGTTTACTTTTTCTGGTGTTCCAGTAGTTTTCTTTGTCATATGCAGCCAACAACATTTATTTTTGTTGTCCTCGACTTTCCATGTTTTTTCATCTTTATATTGGGACAAGGCTCCCCTATACTTTGTTCTTCACGGCTGTTGGTAGTTCTTCTGTCGTTTCGGTCTTTGGGGGGGGGGGGTCATCAATACCGTGATCACTTGGCCACCAGGGGCCATGTCAGTACTCTGGTCACCAGTGGTTCTGTCAAGTCGTTTGGTTTTTGCATCCTCATCAGTACTCTGGCAGACAGTAGCTCTACTGATACAGTTACTCCCTGGAGATGATACATTAATTATAACTTTTTCCCCATCGATAAAATGGGACACACTTGCTATAAAACCATCAAACGATCTTCCAGGTATACTGTGGAACAGGACCAGCATTGAAGACATGTGTGCATTTCATGTGAGGGCAATAATTTCGCTGAACCGATGCTACATTAGTACTTTAGCCGCTGCATGTGTTGCACCGATACTATATCAGTAGTACTGTAGCCGCTGCATCTGATGCACCAGTACTACATCAGTAGTACTGTAGCCGCTGCATGTGATGCACCAGTACTACATCAGTAGTACTGTAGCCGCTGCATGTGATGCACCGATACTACATCAGTAGTACTGTAGCCGCTGCATGTGATGCACCAGTACTACATCAGTAGTACTGTAGCCGCTGCATGTGATGCACCAGTACTACATCAGTAGTACTGTAGCCGCTGCATGTGATGCACCAGTACTGCATCAGTAGTACTGTAGCCGCTGCATGTGATGCACCAGTACTGCATCAGTAGTACTGTAGCCGCTGCATGTGTTGCACCGACACTACATCAGTAGTACTGTAGCCGCTGCATGTGTTGCACCGATACAACATCAGTAGTAGTGTAGCCGCTGCATGGGTTGCACCGATACAACATCAGTAGTACTGTAGCCGCTGCATGGGTTGCACCGATACAACATCAGTAGTACTGTAGCCGCTGCATGGGTTGCACCGATACAACATCAGTAGTACTGTAGCCGCTGAATGTGTTGCTCTCCCAAGCCTTATACTGTAGACTGAGTGGGTCTTAATTCCCCTCTTCATTACAAGCTCTGCTCTTAGAGCAAGGAATAACAATGATTCACCCTCAAGGTCTCACAAACTCAAACCTTTAGAAATGCCCATACATGATGGATGAAAAGAATACACCAGACACAAGTCACACGGTTTCATGGCATTCATTCCTGTTTTTTCCATTCCGGGCACAGCGTGTGATGGCGTCCAACCCTCAACCGGATAAATGGCACTTTGTCTCATCACTTATTCCTATTGTTAACAATATATCCCCCTTGAAAAAGAGTCTATTTACTTTCCACTATTTGACACTATTCATTCCAAAATATTTAATATGACATATTTCTCTGCATGGAGATTAGATGATCAATGTCCTCTATCCAATTGCCAATTCAATGGATATTTAAAACCCGTTCGGACGCATTAATTTGTACCTACAAACAGTTGATAGTTTTTCATACAGTTAAAACTAGTGACGTCAACTGTTCTCTCAATCCTAAGTTGACTAATGTGTTTCAACTAATTTGCATCTACACTTCTTTTCAAAGCGCTGTCTTTGTGGCCCACTTCGTGTACTGATCGAGGCGGACTATCGCTCCGGCCCTCTAGATGACTCGAACATTATCTCTGTTCCTTGATAGATGATTTGAGAGCTCTTGGACTCACATAAACGCTTCACAGAGGCCGCCGTGGCCGAGTGGTTAGCGTATCCGACTGCAGTGTCACTCTCTGGTGTTGCAAGTCGCGAGTTCGAGCCTCGGCAGGGACACGGAAGTCTTGTGGCGGGGAGATTTTGTGCCTCCCCACTCTGTGTCTGCCTAACTTAGCCACCCTCCATACTAGGGGGAACAGCTGTTTGTCTAAACAGTTAGCTCATTTAAAGTTTTGATAAATTAGCGGAGAGTTTCAGGATGTTTGATGAGAAATTACTTCACACATCTTTGCATGTGTTTTCGGTAGCACAACCGTAAAATTTCCATGTGCAATATTTAATCATGGAAGACATCTACGCATTCTTTGATGCTTGTGCATGCGTTTGTTGGTCACTTTAATCAGACCTTCCCTTCCAAGCCATAATTTTGATCAAGTCGTACAATATCATCGGCCTCGTTGATACATACAGAAATGATCAGATCAAGCATACCAAGGCCAAGCTTTACAACTAGAACACTAGTAACAAGACAGTTTTCAGGTGCGCACGATCACATTCTATAACAGCAGTCGGCATATCATGTAGCGTAGTGCATATTTTTCTCTCCATAGTCAACGTTTCCACACTACTACTGTTTGCAGTACTAAATGAGCGTCTTTAGACGTAATCATTCATTATTTCCCACCTGCACTAGATACAAGGAGGAAAAATGGATCAGGCGACTAGGAAGAGTAATATACACTTCATATTCATCAGGACAAAAGACTATCTCGGTCTTTCTGGATTTTCCGGGATTGCCATTGTTCTCGGCGGGCTCATGCACCGAGAATAATTTGGATTGGCCTAGATTGCCGCTGTTCTCAAAGGGCTGCCCAGGAACTTTTGAGATTGTCCAGAGATGCCGTTAGCTCCCAACGGGCACTCCAGAACAAATCTGGACTATCCAAGTCTGCGGCTGCTGTCAACATCACTTGACATCAGGACACTTTTTACTATCCTGGGTGGCTTCAATCTTCCAACGGGCAAACCAAGGCACTACCGAATCCTGCAAAGCTGCCTCTTGCCCAGCTGTCCATCACAGTCCTGGACTTTCCATAGCTGCCTCTTCCTATCATCGGACAGTACAGGATACTTCTGGACTCTGCTGCCGCTTCCTATCATCGGACAGTACAGGATACTTCTGGACTCTGCTGCCGCTTCTTCTCATCGGACAGTACAGGATACTTCTGGACTCTGCTGCCGCTTCCTATCATCGGACAGTACAGGATACTTCTGGACTCTGCTGCCGCTTCTTCTCATCGGACAGTACAGGATACGTTTGAACTCGACAGAGCTTCCGCTTGTTTCCATTGATCCCCGTCGATCCTCTAAAAAGGCAGCGTCATCGACATGTCAGAAGTCGCTCGACTCCCATTATAGGGGACTCCCATCATAGGCTCTTAGGATAATTAATTGGATGGGTTGACGAGGCCGGGATTGCAAGGGATGCAGGCACAGGAAACAGTATAGAAAAGAAGAAGAAGAAAGAGGGATGGGTGAAGAAACGTCCTGGAAGAGGAAGAGAGGGCCGGGTGTGTGCTGAAGAAGGGAGCATCCTGATGAAGGATACAATTACCAAATGTGTGCTGAAGTTGGCTACGTTCTGGCGAAGAAAGCGACTACCTGGTGTGTGCTGAATGAGGGACATTCTGTCGTATTATTATTATTAAATCATTTATTTCCATCGTCTGGCAATGGATTTCCAATTTTTAGCAAATACATACATTCTTAAACATTAGACATGAAACTTTATGATCAACTACGCTTTTTGAATTAATTAAAATGAGAGTTCAATTTGAATTCATCACAGCTCATCTCTAGGGGCCGCCGGTTTGGATTACATGGAGCGAAATATTATTTACAATAGTATCATCAGTGCACGTACAGAAAAAATGTCTATTATGACAAAATAATCACGACTATATAACGTTGGGAAAACCAGTGGCACGCGGGGTTGAAAAATAAGAAATACTTGGGGTGGAAAAATAGCAATAGACATGGGTGTGGAAAATGACATGTACATGGGGCTGGAAAGCACGCATGCACGTGGTTAAAGTCCCGAGAACATGGGGTTGAGACATCGAAATGTGCTAACATATTGTAATGAGTAGTCTACGTTATTGTACGATGACGAAGGTGTGGATGGACGACATGAATTATACAGAAAATATGAATACAATATAATGTTGGGAAATTTAAAAGAGCTTACATATTGTAGAGATGGGTCTAAACCATAATATGAATAATGAAGGGGTGAATAGGCGACATAAGTTGTACCAAAAAAAGTTTTCCATAAAACACATACCAAACAACTGAATATACAATATGCAGACTTCATGACCGCTAGGAAATGATTAAATGATTGACAATCAGAATAATACAATGCTGGAGTACACAAATCGGATGAATATACTCTTGTTATAGAAGACAAAGCAAAATATTATCTTATAAGGCTAAGATTGTATCATCAAAAATGATACGGTAATTGTTAAAAATAGTTCAATGAATTATATTAAAATCGAGTTAACATTTGTCAGAATTAGAAACTGCCTATCGTTCCTCGAAAAGACTGAGTTCGTATTTTAATTATTCTAAAACGATTGAAACATTTGAAACATAGAAATAGATAAAAGTCTAGTTAATACTTATGGTAATTAGCAAAGACAATTGTGATCGGTAGCAACGTAGAAAACTTATGTATCGTCAGAGCAAAAACCGATTTGATGGTCTCAATGTTGAGAGTTATGGTGGTGGTGGTTTCGGACATGCTCAAGAACAGAATGCATTTTCTGGTTACTGGTATTGTGCATTTAGCTTGTGTTTGTCGGCAAAGTTTTGGTTTTGAATTGATCGGGCAATAGATGTTCATCAAGCCTATTCCTGAAGGACGCGTTGGATTCAAGATTATTGAGGCTTGTTGGGAGGTTGTTCCAGGATTTTGGTCCAGTGATCCAAAAAGCCCTACAGGCAGTTTCTGTTTTCCTGTGTTCAACGTGCAGAGTATCATTATTTCTTGTGAATCGATTGTTCTTTTCACCTCAAGAATATATGTGCCTTTGGCTGCCCGGTGAATGTTTTTCTAGAAGATCTTTATGAATTCTGATCGACTCATGAAGTGCCAGTTTGTTGTCGAAATTGAGCCACTGTAAATTTTTCGAGGAGAGGACTAACGTGGTCTCGTTTTCTGTGGTTGCCATCGCATGTTATTCTTGCCGCAAAGTTCGTACAACGTTGCACTTTCTCTCTTTGAGTTTGGTGCATTTTCCCCAAAATGAAAAACAGTCGTTGATGTGAGAAAGTACTAAAGCGTGGACAATCAGTAATCTTGATTTGAAATCCGATTCTTTTTTTGCGGAGTTTAGGATCAAAAGTGTTCCATTCAACTTGGAACACAAAGTAGTTACGTGTTGTTTGAAGGAAAGATTGGGATCAAATCATACTCCCTGACTTATAACTTTATTTTCAACATAAATGTCAGATTTGCCTATCCTGGAAGATAAATTAATTGGAACTCCTTTCCTTTTCGAGTTCGAGCCGAACAAGATGAATTTTGTTTTTTTCAGAGTTAAACTTGAGTCCATTTTTATCATACCAAGATTTCAGATTAGTTACAGCTGTCTCAGCGTCGTCTTTCAGTGCATTCAGATCTGACGGTTTTCGGGAAAGCAATATTTGAACATCACAAGCGTACGTTACCATTTTCTTTGGATTTTTTGATAATTTACAGTCGATGTCGTTTATAAAAACCAGGAACAACAAAGGGCCAAGAATCGAATCTTGAGGGACCCCAAAAGCAACTGAGGTCGAATTTGACATATTTGCATTATCGAGTTTAACTGATTGTTGCCGATTCATCAGATAACTTTCGAACCAAGTAGGGTCTATTCCGATGTTGCGGAGCTTACAAAAAAAAATTGTTTGGCTCTCGAAAAGTTTAGCAATATCAGCAGAGATATCTGCCCCTCATCAAAGTTTTTGTACAGATGTTCAGTGATGCTCATAAGTGGGTCATCTGTTGACAATTTTTGCCGATAAGCGTACTGGCACTCCTTGAACAGCTTGTTTGATTCGAGGTAATCAATCAATAGGAAGCAACTACCAGGTGTGTACTGAAGGAGGGACGTCCTGGCGAAGGAAGCCACTACAGGGTGTGTACTGAAGGAGGGACGTCCTGGCGAAGGAAGCCCCTTCAGGGTGTGTACTGAAGGATGGACGTCCTGGCGAAGGAAGCCACTACAGGGTGTAAGCATAATGAGGGACGTCCTTCCGAAGGAAGCAACTACCGATTGTAAGAGTTCCTGCTGGGGCGAACATTTATGCATATTTTCATAATTGGAATACGTGGAAAGTGGAATCAAATACGGGCCCACTTTTGTGTAACATGAAAAACAAACATTCGACTGTGACTCGTAATTTTTTTCTATTAATGGTGAGTGGCGTCGATTGAATAACTCCTCGTGTTAACCGCGCTATAACAATCAGCAAGCAGCTATTGAAAAATACCTTTACGGCCTGGTAGGCGTTCGGTCAAATCTTACTCCAATGCCCCAATCCGTTTATCATAACCACCTCTATGTTGGCGTACCAATTACGTTTGGCAAATGCTTCGTACTATCTAAACCGACACGTACAGTACAGGAACTAGGAAAGACTTCAACCAATCTAATGCTGACAATAGGGTGTTGAGCGTGCATTTTCCGACCCATGCTAACAATCGACCTTAAGAAATGAAGTGTGATATGTTGGCAAATTCGAGTATTGTTGTCATGATCCGTACAATACCTCTACCTTTCAATTTTACCATCATCCAAACTCTGCATTTGGCTAAAAGGAACCAAAAATTACATGAAAAGTTTTGTTTGGCTTCGACCAACCGTAAGAAGGTAAAAGGTTACGATAGCACGTCACACCCATCAAGCTATTGAGGATGCGTCCAATTGTAATCCATCGATTTAATTTTTTAGCTGCTAGGCGCAATGGCGATGCTGCTTTAGGCATGGGAAGGGTACATGATAGTTGTGAATAGGTGCGTCAGTTTTTATGCCAGTTACGGTATAAAATCCTCCCCGATGTCTCAGTATTAGACCGTACGAACATTTGCCAGTGACGCGGTGTATGATCTTTTCCGATGGAAAGCAATTTGCTCTGCAGTGGAGGGTGGGGTGCTACCCTCAAGGTGCAGTTGGGGTAGTAGGTCACCCCAGAAGGTGCAGTTGGGGTTAAGGGTCACCGTTACCCCTTACCACACCCTATTTAGAGTGCGGTATGGGTCAGTAATCAACCTCCAGGTGCGGTTGAAGATCACTCTTCAGAGTGCGGATGGAGCATTTTTTTTCCTCCAGAGCGCAGCTGCGGTCGGGGCGCACACTGCCAGGATCGACTGCGATGGACGATCACTCTACAAAATGTGGTTGGGGGTAGGAGTCACTATTTAGAGTACGGTTAGAGCAGGGGGTCGTACCCTCCACGCTGTGATGGCTTTGGGGCTCACCCTTCAAGGTGCTTTTGTATTAGAGTATCACTATTTAATGTGTTTTTGTATTAGGGTACCCTTCAAGGTGCTTTTGTACATGGGTCTCACCGTTCAATGTGCTTTTGTATATGGGTCTCACCCTTCAATGTGCTTTTGTATATGGGTCTCACCCTTGAAGGAGCTTTTGTATTAGGGTCTCACCCTTCATGGTGTCAGTAAAAGTACAGTCCCGAACATCGAAGTCTTGTCCAGTCAGGAAATCTTCCATGGGCGATACAATTGTTCAACTGGACTACTCGTTTAGAAATTATATTTCTCGCCACTTGCAGAAACTAAAAGCAGAGTTAAAATCTTTGCAGCAAAGTCCTAAAGAAATTATAGCCTCATCTGAATATCTTTTCGAACGGATTTCTGAGCTTGATGAAAAATTCTCAGGATCTAGAGTAGATGTGCTGAGACGACTACATATCATCGAAGATAGCTGTGGTGTGTCACGAAATAGAATTGATATGCTCGACAGCATATGTTACAGTAATGAACATGGACAATGATCTATAACGAAAGTGATGGGGAAATGTTGAGTAATAGAGAATTATTGTGGACAAAACTCATCAAGCACACTGGTGCACAGCGTAGTTCCACTAACGCATCCCGCGTTGATGAGCGGTGCCACGCAGCATGAGGGTCCGGTGTCATTCGGGAGCCCCGTCCCACCATGGCAACATTGCCAGCCTCAGACCAGGATTGGAACAACATTCCGAGATCAGCGCACAAACAAATCTTTGTAGGAGATGTTCTACATCAAGATAATGTTTGTCCACAAGCCTCCCTAGGATGACAGAAGCCAATGAATAAGTTTTTTAAGCTGAAAACTCAATACCAAACGTTATATATCAAAGGTCACAAACATTAATAAATGGGATGTAAACATTCTCATCAGCATCTGACAAGATCTGGTCATTAAATTCCTTAGACGCATTGTTGTTATTGCTTTAATTGTTATACACGGTTCCGAATTTCCTTTTCACCTGTTTGAAAACGACTGTTAATCAATCAACAGCCTCACTTTGCCAACATTCTCGCTCGTGTGTCAACTTGGGATGTGAATTTGTCCGTTTGCCATACCATTTTATTTTGCCAAGTCAGGATATGACTAACAAAAAACGGAATGCAACATATTGATTAATAAACACACATTCTTCATGAGTTCTATCAACTGCTGGAACTTTAAATGGAGAAACAAGTAAACTACATTGACTTCATTGGTCATGATGAATTACATAACTCCTGAAATGTAGTGCCATGGGGGTAAAAATGATTCGTAGTGAAGTTCAATGGTGCAAGAGCTAATCTCCATGAATTATTTGACAATCCGGATAATTCATTTATATTTGAAAATCCGAATCAATATCGATAAAAAAGTTGTTGACATCATTTTCAAATAAAAAGGAATATGCCGGAGTGTCAAATAGTTCCTGGAGAACAACTCTCTTACCATTGAACTTCATTACAAACAGTTTCACCCTAATGAAATAAAATAGTACAAGTTTTTTAGCCTACAAATCAATTTAACAGACCACGAAGCACCAACTGTGCCAGGACCATGCACCAAATGTTCTAGCACTAAGCATCAACTCTGCCAGGACTATGCACCAAATGTGCCAGGACCATGCACCAACTGTTCTAGCACTAAGTACCAACTGTGCCAGGACCATGCACCAACTGTGCCAGGACTATCCACCAACTGTGCCAGGACTATGCACCAACTGTGCCAGGACCATGCACCAACTGTGCCAGGACTATGTACCAACTGTGCCAGGACTATGCACCAACTGTGTCAGGACCATGCACCAACTGTGCCAGGACTATGCACCAACTGTGCCAGGACCATGCACCAACTGTGCCAGGACTATGCACCAACTGTGCCAGGACTATGCACCAACTGTGCCAGGACTATGCACCAACTGTGCCAGGACCATAAACCAAGTGTGCCAGGACTATGCACCAACTGTGCCAGGACTAAGCATCAACTGTGACAGGACTATGCACCAACTGTGCCAGGACTATGCACCAACTGTGCCTGGACTATGTGAATTGACAACCAAATTTAATTACTAATATTATTTCTCTGGCTGCAATCTATACACAAATAATGAAATAAGTAATGAGAGAATTGTTTGTTAATTTATATATAACAGTTGGTTTGTGGCCCAGGCTGTGAATTGAGATTATTTCTTCCCGCTATTTACAGAGGAAATTAGGTTGCAACAGTGAAAATGGTTTGCCGAGGAGTTCCTGAAATATTGATATCAAATTTTCCTATTGAGTTGGCACTGATACGCCTCATAATAATGTGTGTATTATTGGCGATTGCTTCAATATCATAGATCGAATTCAGTTATGAAGATTATAATGATTTTAGTTCGCATGACTTGACCCGTTAAATAATAGACCAACGCGGACAAGCGCAGCATCTAAAACTCTAACATATATATGTATATATATATATACCTATATTGCTAATAATGTTAATTGTATAACTCGTGCAGTCGACGTTACCAGATTTTATCTCTCTTTTGACAATGGAATAATATCACAAGGTGACACATCGTTACTTTCTCGCTTCAATGATTTTTACATCATTCATTTATTAAATTTATTGCATATTACAAATCATTTAACTTACATTGACAATGATTATTTTGTTAGAAATATCCCAGGTATAATCTTTGTAATCATACGGATTTGCCCATTCACCGCATCACATCGAATTAATCCTAGCTGTTTTTTCAATACATGGCTGCAAAATCTTGGAATTCGATTGCTACAAATATAAGAACGAGTCCCAGTGTAGGGGCCTTTAAGCGTTAACTAAAATGATACCCATTCGAACGTGTTCGTGCAGAAATTCTTGTTCAGTAATTAACATCCTTCATACACTTAGGAACTCGAGCATATGTAACCTATTATGTTAACAAGTAATTTCATCCAAAATTTGTGATCGGTGTGCCCAACTGTGTATTTTCTGATTACTGAAATATCCGTTTACCCAACTCACTAGGCAAATGAACATGTCATTCTGGAAAGGATTTGTTCCACGTAACGTTATTTTGACTTGCCATATTGAACAATGGAGAGTGTTCTCCATTAATATCTACCGATTGGTCATTGTAAATGTATTTGTTTTGTATCTAAGTAGCAAATAAGAAGTCAAAATAACTCACGCTGACGAAGACAGGGTAAATACTATCAGTGTATTGTGATATTTTATGTAACTTTCCACACGTCATTATACCCAAATAAATTTTAAATTTTAAAATCCTCAAAATCTTTTTGGACCCGGCAGCCAATTCGAAAATGTATACTTTTTTATTTCTCGATCCACCGCATCCACACCTACACGTTGAGATGATATTAACCAAGTGTTATAGAGTTCGAAAAAAAGAATATCATTGTATAAGAAGGAATTTTTGAAGTATTGAGGAACAGGATTAGTGCATCAGGGACTGAAAAAATAACCTCGAGATTCTCAGTCCTGAATTGTCAAACAAAAACAACAACAATCAAATTGACCTTTGCAGAGCAACAACATCCATTAGCTGGTCAGACGGGAGGAAAAAGTCTTGTTGTGATCTCCGAGTATAAAGCATAAAATGAATCCATGACTTCACCCAAAAAGGCCCCGAACTAATGGGGCTTCGAGAAAGAAAAACTTCCCTCCCCTCGGTATTTTTTGGAATGAACTAATGGGGCTTCGAGACAGGAAAATATCCCTTCCTTCTATATTTTTGGAATGAACTAATAGGGCCTCGATGAAAGAAGACTACCCTCGCTTCGCTATTGCCTTAACCTAACTAAAGGGCCCTGAGAAAGGAAAACTCTCTTCCTTCGCTATTGCCTTAACCTAACTAATAGGGCCCTGAGAAAGGAAAACTTCCCTTTCTTCGCTATTTCCTTAACCAAGTAATAGGGCCCTGAGAAAGGAAAACTTCCCTTTCTTCGCTATTTCCTTAACCTAACTAATAGGGCCCTGTGAAAGGAAAACTTCCCTTCCTTCGCTATTTTTTGGAATGAACAAATGGTGCCTCGGGAAATGAAAATAGCTTTCTTCGATATTTTTTTTTAACTAATTAGACTTCGAGAAAGGAAGACCCTTCCTTCGCTATTTCTTGGAACTAACTAATGGGACCTCGAGAAAGGAAGCCTCCCTTACCTCCATTATGTTTTGGCTTTTCATGGCTTTGTGTTGGGGTGAAGGAGGCAAAGCCGGTCTGCAACAGACGGCTGATTCATTGTTATAAATGTCTCTCTGAAGAGATAGAGTTCTCCGGAGGGCAGTCTCGTTCTTTTCCACACAGCCTCCGCAGGGCAAGAAGCCACAGCAGGCAGTCGTGGAGGGAAAAGTGATTTACTTTGCTTTCTGCTGATGTGCCGGCGGAAGTTTCCAGGATATGCTAGAATTTCATGTGCCTTATCACGGTTGCGTACGCCACTTGAGGAAGCAGTGCTTGCACCCATGTCCTCCAGAGTCCAGAAATAGGGCATTTTTGTGTTTGGGTTTCGACATCCCTCCATGGAGTGTATATACATATAGCTGTTTCCTCTTGACCGATGGGAAACAGCCATACGAGTTAACAGGCGTCCGGTCTCCGTACAGGAACACCGTAAACAAAACGAAAATAGACAAAATTTCTGGGATATCAGAGTACATTCACTAGGAAAAAGGGGTGGAGGGGGGCAACTTTCTGGGGAGTGTACTGTACATTCACTAGAAAAAGGGGGTGTAGGGGGGCAACTTTCTGGGGATTACACAGTACATTCACTAGAAAAAGGGGGTGGAGGGGGGCAACTTTCTGGGGAGCATACAGTACATTCACTAGGAAAATGTACAAGCGAGTAACGACTTGTTCATGACATTAACACTGTTCTAATTGAGCTCTGCGAGGCAAGGTGGATGCCAAGGGAGGCGCTAATTGAAGTGAAGAGCCATGTTGCTCTGGGAGGCAAGGTGTATGCCAGGAGAGGCGCTAATTGAAGTGAAGAGTCATGTTGCTCTGGGAGGCAAGGTGGATGCCAGGAGAAGCGCTAATTGAAGTGAAGAGCCATGTTGCTCTGAGAGGCAAGGTGTATGCCAGGAGAGGCGCTAATTGAAGTGAAGAGCCATGTTGCTCTGAGAGGCAAGGTGTATGCCAGGAGAGGCGCTAATTGAAGTGAAGAGCCATGTTGCTCTGAGAGGCAAGGTGGATGCCAGGAGATACGCTAATTGAAGTGAAGAGCCATGTTGCTCTGAGAGGCAAGGTGGATGCGAGGAGAGGCGCTAATTGGAGAGAAGAGCCCTGTTTATATTTATTCATAATTAATTTTTATTTTCCATTTCTCCCTCAGTATGTGCGGCGATTCGAGAGGTCTAATAAAAAAAACTGATGACATTGCAAATACTTTAATTAACACTGGAGTGCGAGGTTTGTGGCTCCACGGAACAGCGATCACGATATAGATCGAGCAGGTACTGTTGTTCATATTCCACTGAGAACCATTCGGTCTGTCTATGAGAACATTACCTGGGGTCTCTTAGATGATCTCGATACTAGGTGGGCATTCTTTATACTGCTGCTGTGTGCCAACGGCAGCGCCGTCTGCACACAGCAGCCCGACTCTCAAAATCAGTCCGGGTATAAGAAATATTATTAATGTATTATTAGTACGAGTACAAATGGGGATACTGGTCTACAATACGGAAGTCTGCAATCCACAATCGATATTTTTTGGTATATAAATTGGTTTTGCATGCTATTGTCGCTGACCTTGTTTCTCATCGAAGACTTTCATTTTTCCCTACGACCCTAAACTACCGCAGTTTTCAGGCCTCATTTTTCCCTTTATGGGTCGTGCACAGAAAATCTGCAAAGGGAGGCGGCGTTGAATCGGTAAAACTGCCAGAACTAGCATGTAAAGGACCAGGACATCTGATAAATCGATATCCCCCTCACCTCCCCAGTGGGGACGCGCCTGTTCTTCATGCACGGATCCGTACAGGCTGTACAACTACCATCACTGTGGGCATCCTTCGTAATGGTTGTTTAGAATGATATCTATTTCAGAAACACCCCCACCCCCCTCCTCTCTCACCCCCTCCACCCCTTTTTCCCTCCGCCTCCTGGCTGTTGTAAACAATGCTGCAGAAATGCTCTCCTCGGCGCCTGGTTCTGATAGCCGAGAAATAGTTACACTCGCCGGCGTCTTATGGACTGCCCGCAGCTTCCAACTTTATTTGTTGGGACGGGAAGTGCAGTAGAAGGCCTTACAGTGACGGTAGAATATGTGTACATAGCAGTGTATACCGATGATATAATTTAAACAATATATATATATATTTAAATATATATATATATATATAAATGCATAAATATATATAAACATATATATATGTAAAT
>SDVV010013906.1:0-14967 GCA_016164225.1 Gammarus roeselii | reverse complement strand
ATATATAACAGCTATCATTATGATTATAACACAAATGTACGATTATAGTAATGCAAAGGTACGGTTAAATGTGTCGGGATATATCCAATGAAAGGTACACTATTAGAGTTCCCTGTAGACGGTTCATGGTCTGGTCTATGATAACTGCCAATTGCTTAGGTTGCTAAAGAAGTCTTTAATTGCGCTATATTAGGCCTTTTTAAGACAGCGAAGTTCCTGGCAATTACACGAAGGTTACTTTTACGTCTAGGCGAGTTTATATCCTAGCAAAAGAGCTGATGAGTTCCAAAGAAGTGGTAGCAAACATTTTTTGCTACATATTGAGAATTTCCGCTGAATGTGGCAGTTGGTGAACGGAGGGGTATGATGTTTGGATACACAAATTAAAAATTCGAAAGAAATCCTTCAGTGGCAATATCTAGGAGTAGAGATCACGCACAACTCATCTGTGAATGTTCAATCGTTAATCAATTCGTGAGCCCAAGTTAAGTTTTCGTGATGAAAAACAATGTAATAAATATTGATGGATTTCTGTTTACGTTCGAGAGGCACGCGACTCTTCTGATAGCGGGGGTTTCTAGGCCCCCACGGGCAGTAGTTGTTGCTCGCTCCGTTCCAATGCAATTTTAGCTGTAATAAGACTCCGAGGCCATTCTTTACCTTCAGCAGTGGCTGGTCCAGACTGAATGACGCCCTCCCACGGGCACATGTGGCCGTCGTACTCCTCAAACGAATGAATCACCTCATGTTTTATGATGTGATGCATAGGATCCGAATACAGAAGGTACTCCTCGTATGGTCGAGTAAGAGAGACAATATTTATCACGAGAAAATCCGATTTCAACGTAACTTCCAATTTTGATAGAAGCTCTATGTTCTTGACGTCGAGGGCAGCCGGACAAACAGATGGAGAGACTGTTCTTTTCGTATCATAGAAAATCAGATCGGACGGGATTGGAAGACCTGTTTACGTAATAACCGCTAGATTCTGAAATCCATTTCAGAAGGGAAGTCTCTTGCGTCCGTTCACTTCCACAGAGATTTGTAAGTTTATGCCTACTCTGTTATTGAGAAAACATTATACCGTGCAATGACTTCAACGTTAGGGATGCATTACCTTTACTTCCATAATGTTCCTTATTATGCTTTTATCCCCAGCAATGTACAAGTTACGAGCTTACGAATGATCCGCTTTACTTGGTGTGGTAATTACATCGCTATATTACAACCTCCAAGCGCACGTTTCAGTAAAATGCAAGATTTTATTTAAGCGCATACTTTTTTCGATGAGATCGTTGAAGCCAGAATAAATGCGATGGGGAGTTCTTCTCCAATAACTGGGCAGGAAAGTTCCTCCCTTGTCAGAATATATGCGTTTATGTTGATGTAATAAGTTTTCTGTTTACGACCTCTCAATAATTGCATGGGTGAAGCAGACGCTTGGCAACTTGACCCTATGGCGGGCAGAAGGGCTCATTAGAGAGGGATGGAACCGTTTACCAATGTACAGAATCAAATGCAAACAGGATACCTGCTCGCTAAAGGGTTTATTGTCTCCCTTTGAGGAAACGTAGTGTTCAAATTGGCTTTCAGGATCGTCGTGGCATAACTTGCACGTTTTTATGTCTGGAATCGTTGAGTGAACTTCTAATGCATAGATTTATTCCATTGCCTTATGAACCTGAAACTTTAGCTTAGAAAGCAAGCTAACAAAATTAAGTGATGATGCTTACTGTCGATCTTACCGAATAATGTATTTGTGCATAGTATCAATTTCATCAATTCTAAATTGCAAATTCCTTCTAAATAAACTAATGTATACCATTGATTGTACGGTTTGTTTCTTAGAAGCACATATCACCACTTCAGTAGGGTATTTGCAAATACACTCTGAAATTGTAGTCTAATCAACGGTAGTCTTGTGTATTCTCTATACATACTTCAATAAATTTAAAAAATGTTATGGTCCATTTACCAACAGAGTGCCAACATTTTCGAGTCCGATGTCGATTTTCGATTGTTTTTTTTATTGCTCGGCAGGTGTCTTAAATTGCTCCGTAATGCTTTTCTCATCGTTTTCAAAGGAAGGCCACGTGACTACCGCTTGACAGTGGCATGGAAATGATCATAAGTGAATTGATTATTGTCATTATTCGTCTTGACACTCGAACAATCGTTCGTCGGGGAGATTTAATAGGTTTCTGAATTTCGTTGACTGGTACGGAACGTTTCGCTCAGCAGCTCATAAATTTTTCACACCAGATGCAAATTACGTATCTTTTACACTAATACCTTTCAGCCAGAGCTGTGAGCGCTACTCATAAAAACCAGCGCCGCTTCAGCAATTGTTAAAATATGTAGCGGCGCTGTCGCTAGTGGCTTACACAAATAGCGCTTCTTTTATTATAAGCCAGAATCAATTGGCCTTCTGTCAGTTGTTTAATGAGTTGGATTCCTAACTGGACATCAATCTACGCTCTGTATAGATGAGGTTGTTGTCCAATTGATCGCTCATGTCACTATGAACACATTTTTACCTCACACCACCAGTGACACTTGTTGACTGATGCGCAGCTGCAGCCTGCAGCCACATGGCAACGTGCAACGATTTAGCAACAGTCGAACTACACTCCGTTCAAACACGTTTCATACCGGTATCAGGCAAGAGAATATTTTGTTGTTCTCACTTCGCATCCAAACGCGTTAGAATTTACGATTTATGCTAACTTTTAAAAGTTGCGCTGGTGACCAGTGCGTGGAACGCCCTTAAAACTATAAGCGCTGGTGAATCCACTAGTGATTTCAAAATATAGCGGCGCTTGTGGTTCCGCTAGCTTTAGCAGCGCTAGTTATAGCTCTGCTTCCAGTAGAGAATAAATACATTCATAGACAAATACCTCCCTGCAACTTTTAGTAGAGATATAACTTCCAGTAGAGAATAAATACATGCATAGACAAATAACTCCCTACCACTTTCAGTAGAGAATAAATACATTCATAGACAAATACCTCCCAGCAACTTTCAGTAGAAAAATAACTCCCAGTAGAGAATAAATACATGCATAGACAAATAACTCCCTACCACTTTCAGTAGAGAATAAATACATTCATAGACAAATACCTCCCTGCAACTTTCAGTAGAAAAATAACTTCCAGTAGAGAATAAATACATGCATGGACAAATAACTCCCTATCACTTTCAGTAGAGAATAAATACATTCATAGACAAATACCTCCCGACAGAACATATATACATCAATAAATTATTTCATTTCAGAATATCTTAGATACATATTAAATAAATACTTCTCAGCAGAGCGTCGATACTGCACTAAATAAATACCTCTCAGCAGCTCATACTGGTTACGATCATTGCGAGTGTCCTGTATTTCTCCGATCAACTGTACTAGGAAGCCTTTCGTAAAGAGTAGACTCCTTTTTAATCATTCCTAATTGATAAACTTTCAAACAGGTTGATAATTGATAACCCGTCAAACAGGCTATTAATTGATTGACCGCCAAACTGGTTATTATTTGATTAACCGTCAAACAGGTTATATATTGATTAACCGTCAAACAGGTTATTAATTGAGAAGCCGTCAAACAAGATATTAATTGATTAACCGTCAAACAGGTTATTAATTGATTAACTGTCAACCAGATTATTAATTGACTAACAGCTATATATGTTATTAATTGAGTAACTGTTAAACGGGTTATTAATTGATAGACTGTCAAACAGATTATTAATTGATCAACTGCCAAACAGCTTATTGATTGAATAACCGTTAAACAGGTTATTAATTGATTAACCGCTAAACAGGTAAATAATTGATTAACCGTCAAACAGGTTACTAATTGATTAACCGCCAAACATGTTATTAATTGATTAACCGTCAAACAGGCCACCTATTGATTAACTGTCAAACAGGTTATAAATAGATTAATCGCTACACAGGCTTGTAATTGATTAACCGACAAACAGGTTATTAATTGATTGACCGCCAAACAGGTTAATAATTGATTAACCGTCAAACAGTGATTAATTTATTAACCACCAAACAGGTTATTAATTGATTAACCGTCAAACAGTTTATAAATTGATGAAACGGGAAACAGGGTATTAGTTCATTAAACGTCAAACAGGTTATTAATTGATTACCCGCCAAACAGGCTTGCAATTGATTAACCGTCAAACAGGGTATTAATTGATTACCACCAAACAGGTTAGTAATTGTTTAACCGTCAAGCTGGTAATTAATTGATTAACCGTCAAGAAGGGAATTAATTGATGAACCGTCATACAGGTTCTCCTCTCTTAACAATCAGGAAATCTAAGGTGTTACCTCTTACAACTTTGCATTGACACACAGACCATCCCTTCCCGTTTAATCGACCTCTTAGAGATATTACTCAATATTGCTGTGAGGAAAATATCCATAATATTAATATCTGCTATTACTTTCGACGACGAACTCTTTGATCGGCGAACCTTAACCCTTAATATATATTTTCTCACTTCATACAACGAATACTTTATGGATTTAAAATTATGGATTTATTCAGGGACAAAGACAGGTTGAAAAAATTACGAAATATCGCAATATGAGGATAATATGTACCAAGTCTTTGACATGTTCTGAAAACATTTGCTACTCTAATATTTACTTATTTTTCAATTGTTTTAGTGATGATTTGTTTTTGTTATTTACCCTTAAGTGAAGAAATGGCTCCTCGCAAGGCAACGATTGTCAAATATTTTATTTCAGAATACGAATTATTAGAAAAAATATCAATCCAGTGTGTCTTGGGAAAATCGAAAAGACGTGCCTGCAGATAAAAAAAAAATATTGATTGATATTTAAAATGACGACACATTGTATGAGATGCTTTGGGTAATTTGTCAGCCGAAAACAGAAAATGTACAATTTACCATTCAAATAGAGGAAATATTCAATTCGATTGAGTTATTCTAAGGTTAGCCTTGATGATTTGTGGACATTTTAGACGCACAGCAATGCGAAATTGTCTTCAAATGGGTTTCTTGGCTTCTATAACCTGGGCCAAAAGGTAGTCCCCTTTTGAAATCGAATTCTTTACAATGTAAGGAGAAACTGAATAATAAGACCGATAAAAGTTCTCTTCATCTCAGAAATATTTAAAACACGATCCCTGAGACATTGGGATATTTCATCCGGCGCGAGGTCATAAGGGCCCTTGATGCAGCGTCATGTTTCTTTTATAAAACTGCTTCAATATTTGATGGCGACAACAAATATTTATAAAATTCAAACGACTGAAACAAATCGGACGATTTGAAAACATTGCATGGGTGATGCGTTCATAAATATTCATGAAACCTGCCACAGGCAGCCTCCGAGAATGGGATGGGCAGAATTTCACGTACAATCTCGAACTATTATAATCGGCGTGCATTGATAGTAGGAGGTAATTTGTTTGGAGAAATGACTTATAAATCTCGATTTATGATAATCGCAGAGTTTGATTATTGGAGGTCATTGATAATCGGAGGCATTGATAATCAGAGGGCATTGATAATCGGAGGGCATTGATAATCGGAGGCATTTATAATCGGAGGGCATTGATAATCGGAGGCATAGATAATCAGAGGGCATTGATAATCGGAGGCATTGATAGTCGGAGGGCATTGATAATCGCAGGCATTGATAGTCGGAGGGCATTGATAATCGCAGGCATTGATAGTCGGAGGGCATTGATAGTCGGAGAGCATTGATAATTGGTGAATATTAAATGGGCACGTCATAAAATCAATTGGATGACGGACTTTTAGATAGTAACAAAATTAGGACCGTTGAAGTAGCCCAATGCGGATGATCTGTAAGGTTCATGGTGATATTTTCCTGTATCGTCATTGCTCAGTTAAGGTCTCATCGGAGTCAGATGGCGCCATCACTCAGCAGTGGCACACAAGTTGAAGGATGTACTTTTGGTCACAAAAATAGAGACCTTATTTGTAATTAGGCGTTGTATTTAAACTTCATTGAAATCAAATTGTATGCAGTTTGGTAAGTTTTTCTGGTTGTATGTTTACAGCCAGAAGTCTGGAGGGAATGCAAATGTGTAAATCCATACTATAAAACCTACAATCTCGGTGCAGGGATGTCGTAAACAAAACGCGAAATTAGAAATAAGGTCTCTCGCTTTGTATCCGATAGAACACTGCGCGCTGGGTAACTTCAATTAATCACCAATTTTTTTTTTAAATCCCTAATTCCTGAATTCCACATAAGCCTTGCGAAGTCCATTGATTAAATCCCGAAATATCGTCGTACCAGAACTACTCTATGATCGTTCACCAAATTAGGATGCTAGTTCTAATATTAAGGGGTGAAGTAAAGAACGCAAGTTTATTAATAAATATTGAACAATAGGTCATCACATACATTTAATGTCTCGGGTTTGGGTCCCATCTGTACAATGACCTTTAGTGTTGACCCAAGAGCTTAATTACTTCAACGAAGTGTGAATAAGCTGTGGAAACGCTAGATAACCTACACGAGAGGAAATTACAAACAAACAACCAACAATGATAGGAGCCAGAGCATGTCAACTTCCTTCTTTCTGAGTTTTCTGAGAAGTGAGGACAAATGTAAACAAAAAATTCCCTCCACAATAATTAATTTCCCCACGGGATTATATTGAATGCCCTGACAAACCATTTGATTAGGGATCAGAGCAATAATGACGTTGTTCGAGTTAGAGCAGGGATGGTAAAGAAGTCTTGTGAGGTTTTTTGAACTAATGGTGAAGAGGGATGATGGGAGATTAGTGAAAAGGGTGATGAGAGCGGAGGAAAGTTGGCTTAGTCATAGAGGAAGACCGAGGTTTGGGTGTATGGATGGCGTGGAGCAGGTTTAGAGAGAAGAGCTCTTAGTGTGGAGGTAGTGAGAGACCGTGTAATGGATATGCGTCAGTGGAGAATGATTGTGAATAGATGAGTTTTTGATGTCTCCCAAATGTGCTTTCCTGCCCTTGGCGTCTCGTTGTGAAACGGGATGGACGTGGGTAGGGTCAGGGCCAGTGGAAGCTGTCGAGCCCGGCTGTTGACACTGACCCCGAACATCACTCCTCACCCGAAGTGTGTGTGGCTGGGTCCTGGAAGGATCTTTGGTGCAAAAGGGCTGTTTTGGTATGTGTGTGCGTGCATGAGAGAAGTGTGGGATTCGTCGGCTACCTCTCACCAGGAGATTTAGCCTTGCGTCTATGTCTCTTTATGTATTGACGATCCGTGCTAATTGAAAAAAAATATTAAACCTTTTTTGCGATTTCTGTTTCTTTTGTATTACTCATCCGCAAATAATCCACTTCGGATGCAGATACGGATGCGAATGTGGACTTGATGAGCCTTTGTGGATACGGACACAGATTTTTAATATTTGTGAAGGTAGTATCCCGGCGTATAACTGAATTCTATATAAGTTAATTGACCTTGTTCAATCCTAATTAAGATAGAGCGCATCCCTTAACAACATTAGCATGGCATACGCTGTTGGTTCGTCTCGATGACCAGACAAATAAAATTGCGATATTGCTTTGTGTTATATTAGCATAGAGCTGAATTATTAATGAATAGAGTCGAGCTTAATCTTAGACGTTCCATGTTATTAATAACTGAGAAGACAATAAAATATCAAATTGCTAATTTAACTTCACGAAGAGCTTGTTTCAGCATTTGAGAAGTTGCTCATTTTTCCCACCGATCTTTGAACATCCTGCATTTTCTATGTCATGGGATTTTCCCAGAAGGGTAATTGCCCTTAGGATGGAATAATTTCCACGCAAATAATTTTTCAGTAAATCAGGTTATTTACCAGAATAAATATTTTCAGTTCGTTCATTAGCTCTGATAACGAGGCCTGATCAATCAAATTTGATATTGAAGAGCTTACAAAGTATAGTTTTAACGATGTATGAGCTAGGAAGGATTGACATTAAAATAAACAAATGTTATTTCCAAGATGACTTCACGTAGCGTTTCCATCACTTCTGGAACGGGTGTGCCTCATTAAACCATAGGTTTAGGCCTCAATGTACAAATTGATTTTGTGCATATGGTGGACGATTCTATCACTGAGACATCCAGAAACCAATGAGCGTTATACCAAATGTTTCCTATCCTAGCGGCCTCCAAATCCACTGAGCCTATGCCAGCTGTGGTTCTGTAATAACTTAGCCGCTGTGACCTATAAAGGATTAACAACTACTAAGCAATGGTAGGAATATCAAGCTTAGTCGATGGTCAGCCAATGATATCACAGAAAGAACAGTGTAGGCACAATGCGTAGACAACAGTGTGTCATGTACGAGGATCCTACTTAGTGTACACCACAATGTATTATCTGACTTGGGCCCACTTGAACGCATAACACTATAAATCTACTTACTGTGTCAACTCGCAAAATATCTTTTGACTTGAAGCCTAGTTTAACGTATACAAGTAGGAATTTACTTACAGTGTACACCGTGATGCATGATTTGTCTGATTTGTCTTCACATTTTTTCTCGGCTGTCACTATTTATTGACCGCCGTCGGTGTCGTCAGCCGGCATTTTAAGAGATAAGGTGTGTTTTTCAAATCACAAGTTTTGAGTGTAATGAAAACGAAGATTCATTAACATCAAATTTTTGCATAGAATATTAATTTGTGTAATATAGTGTATCCTTTTTTTTCCAGAACCGTACGTAAAGTAATTTCCTTAATCGCATCCTGTAGTCTGATCCCTGGACTCGCAGCGACACTTTTACTTCGAATAACTGCCCTTCTGTTCTAGTGGTTTAATGCAGTTACGTTTTCGTCGTCTAAAAGTCTGTAAGTATATTGTATTTCCTGGCTCACACCATTACGCTTCAACAACCAGCAAACTTTCAGCAACGAGGTCTGTTGAGAAACTCAAAACGAAGCAGGAAATAGACACCCTTTCTTCGTTTTGTATAGGTTCTGATAACAGGATAGCAGGTAGCACCAATGCAGTCAACGATGCTTGTTACTTTGACCAAAATTGCTGCAGCTCTAATTTTACTCAGAAATTTCAGAAGCTTTTATCACGTAGTAAAAAAACGCTGATTGAAATTGTATTTGATAGATCTTTTTGTTGAAATTTTATACATGTTAAGCAAGGCTTTCGACTAAAAGCCGTGGAGTGAGGAGTGAAACGTGGGTGTCCTAAGAATTCGTTTCTTGACCAGTGAAAACAGCGAATCCGTGGTATTTTTATATTTTCCATCCCATCGGGACGAATGAAATGGTCATTGTGACTTCTGGCAACTGGAAGACTTCATCAACGTTACGGAGCCGTTGATCATCTTCTTAGACGCTGAAAAGATCAAGGCAGCTCCGATGAATCTACAAAAAAGTAGCAAAAGAGATATTGGCTGGTAAACCAGATCACATCAAAGCAATCGGTGGCAATCCGAGAAGACCCGATAAGCTGCTGAACAAAATACATGCAGTGATGAATAAAAGCCGTCTCCACAAAATACCAACTTTCCTACAGGGTTTTCAGAATATAGGTCAAAAAGAGCTCAGCATGGAATTCAGCCAGAAGGTCAGTAAGAATATCAGCTCGGAAAAGTGTTCCAGACGTCAGACAATGGAAATGCGTCTGAAAAAGTAGAGTATAAGTAGTCAACAACGTAAATATCTACGGATTTTGCACACAATATTTCACATGGAGGCCAATAACGTAAACTTTTGGCGTCCCCTGTCGCCGAAAACATAAATCTCTACGATTTTTTTGCACGACCTGTTTCACACGGTAGTCAAGAACGTAAATGGGACACTGTATCGGTTAGGATGTATCTAATTACATTGTGTAACCGACTTAATCGCTGTATAACTCGTATGCGGTGTAGTTAACGTTGTTATAGTATATCGTTGCTCAATCGTTATCATACCCAGGTTTAACATCTTACTCTTTATTAGTGAGTCCCGTAGTATGTACGGGGCCCTATGGAGCTCAAATCAATATTTATTTTAATCAAATTCCATTGTACGTTCATATTTTCAGAGATTCATCAGGACACAATGTTAAGACTCATTGAGTGGGGCACAGATTCGTTCACGAATTCTCTTTCGGATTGTCTGTGGACAATGAAACAGTGACGGTATGATTCATATTAGCAGGGTTGGCGGTCTAGGACTCATTTCAATAGACTAGTTTTATATCGTTTCATCATGTTTCGTAGGTCGGTTATTTTTCAATGTTATTTAGTTATCTCTTTATAAGTGAGGACCATATTTGTACGTAGTATTTTATAGCAAAAAAAAAATCTATATTATTTGATTAAATCCATCCGTTTTTCCCCGTTGTATGTATTTTTGTTTAGTCTGGACTCCTTCTATTGTTTTCTCTGATGTTTGAGATTTCGATCGTAGAAAATGTTTCAAAATAAATTCGGTGACTGAATCATTCCATTAACTGTTCATGGTGAACAAGACTATTGGCCCCCCTGTGTACCTCAAATGGATCAGAGGGATATTTTGGTGATGATGAGGCCCTGGAGATGGGCTATATAACTGTGGACAATGGGGTCATGTTAGGATTTTTTAGATATTTTATGAAATAGATACATGGTTCCATAGGATCATTACATAATTTTTAAAGATTTAGGGTCGGTTGCAGTACGTTTCAAATGCGTTATTCTGGGGCAATCAGACATCTTCAAGTTTTATTACATAGTTTCATAGGAATATTTACATGCTATGAACATTTACAGGTTATAACATGTTTAAGCTGACGTATTTTTTGTCATTCACGCGAGTACATACGACAAAGAAGGTCTCACCCGACTTACACCTCTTACATGTTAAATCAATGTTTACATTAGTTTTATCAGCCAAGTCACATCGCTTCCTCTTTTTAGTGACGGTAGGATTATTTTCAATGGATTTTTTGGGGATTTCCGGATGGTTATAAATGAGAGTTGTGCACGAGTCGAGATAGTAACGTTCGTTTTCAAATTTACTGAGGCAGTTTTTAATAGTGCGTACAGTTTGAAGCTGGCATGCTTGTGCGCGAATGTTGTGTATGGTCTCAAAGTGTGTGTAGGTTTCCTGTTTATGGATGTCTCTGTATTGTTCATGTTTTAATTTGGCTTGTGTCTGGTAATTGACACCTTTAGCAGCTGATTGTGTGAATTGTCGAAGACGGTAGAAGAATATGTTTCACGCATTGTCATAAACCTATCTCGGTGAAAAATGCTAAATCTGTGTGACAGAATGGTAGGATATAAATCAGGGTCCGATCAGATCTTGCTCAGACAAGATTGTGATTCTGTTGTGGAAGGATAGGGTGTAGCTTGAGTTGTCGTTTGTTCGAAAGTAATGGGATGATTGGGCTCTGTGAACTTTGCCAGGTAGAAATGAAATTGAATAAACATAAATCCACGAGTAATGTGTGGAGACATCTGAAACGAAGTAATTGTCACGAATATAAAAATTATAGGAAAGAAAATGCAAATCAATTGTGCAAGTCGTTAAAGGATGTAGGGCCAGGAGCTAACTAAGGCATCTAAGAAAAAACACAGTGTGAGACCTTATGTCCGTTTGTATGCTGATGGAAACAAATATGAATTACTTGGAACATTCAAACCATCTAAGATTTAAAATCTGTTCTCTCTGCTAATTTATATGAGTCGAAAGTGATCGCGGAGTAGAAAGAATTAGGAGAAAGATTTATAAAGAATCGTGTGGAGGGGTTCATATGTATACATCAATGACTGAAAACCGTACATAAGGTTAAGTTAGGTTAGGTATTGATGATTTACTAGATGAAAATTGGATGTGTGTATCAAAACTGCAAAGGATAAATCAAAATGTAGAGACATGTGGAGATATTTGTTATGCAATAATCCTAAACAATGAAAAATCATATGTAGGCATGAAAAGCCGATTGAAAAATACGTAATTTTTTGGATACAATAGGTTAGGTTAGGCTGATTAGTTCGTTCAACATAACATTCCGTGAAGCTGTTCCAGTCGATGAATAAGTATCATCCGTAAGCAGGATATCTCGAAAAATGACACATAATTCTTGTTTAAGATGGTTTGGATAGGTTAGGTTGCCTAGATATTCATCTGAAAATCATATGCAAGCATGAAAAAAAAATCGAAAATACACAATTTCTTGGATACAATAGGTTAGGTTAGGTTAGGATACAAAAATGTGAGTGTGTGTGTGCGTGTGTATGTGTGTGTGTGTGTGTGTGTGTGTGTGTGTGTGTGTGTGTATGTCTACATTATGCCGACATCAACAGTGAATACGCCTACATTATACCAGCATATGCCGACATCAACCGTGAATACGCATTTTTAAGAATTGGACTTCAAATCTAGATTACTGATCGTTCACGCTTTAGTATTTTCTCACATTAACTACTGTCTCTCAATTTGGGGGAAATGCACCAAAACTCAAAGAGAGAAAGAGCAACGTTGTATAAATTTTGCGGCAAGAATAACATGCAATGGTAGCCACAGAAAACGAGACCACGTAAGTCCTCTCCTAGAAAAATTAAAGTGGCTAAATTTTGACAACAAACTGGCGCTCCATGAGTCGATCAGAATTCATAAAGATCTTCTAGAAAAACATTCACCCGGCAGCCAAAGACTCATTTATTCTCGAGTTGAAAAGAACAATCGATTCACAAGGAATAATTATACTCTGCATGTTGAACACAGGAAAACAGAAACGGCTTGTCGAGCTTTTTCGATCACTGGACCAAAATCCTGGAACAACCTCCCAACAAGCCTCAAGAATCTTGAATCCAGCACGTCCTTCAAGAATAGGCTTAATGTACATCTACTGGCCGATCAATTCAAAACCGTAACTTTGCCCACAAACACAAGCTAAATACATAACACCAGTGACCAGAAAATGCATTCTGTTCTTGAGCATGTTCGAATCCACCACCACCATATTTCTCAACATTGAGACACCATCTAATCGTTTTTACTCTGACGATACATATCTTTTCTATGTTGCTACCGATCACAATTATCTTTGCCAATTACCATAAGCGGTAACTAGCTTTTCGTCTTTTCTAGGTTTTAAATGTTCCTGTTCGTTTTATTATAATTAAAATACAAACTCAGTTTTTTCGAGGAACGATAGGCAGCTTCTAACTTCGACAAATGTTAACTCGATTTTAATATCACTCATTGAACTGGTTCTACCAATTACCGTACCGTTTTTGATGATACAATCATTGCCTTATAAGCTAATACTCTACCTTGTCTCCTATAACGGGAGTATATTCATCCGACTTTTGTACTCCAGCATTGGATTACTCTGATTCATTGATACTTAGCTGTAACTGGTTATTATATCTCCACACCAATCAACAATTGCCCCTGCCAATTACCCTTGCTGTTAACTAACGTCTCATCTATTTCAATGTCTCAATCCTTTTAAAGTGAGCTCTGCCTGTCGATGAATAATATGTAGCCGCTCTCTCACAGAAGTAATTTCGATACAAATATAAATAAATTAATGAATCACCGTACCATTTTTAAGTTGCAATCGCCATCATAAGAGGTAACATTGTTTCTCTTTTCTTCTCTTGGAGAACTCCGTCCATCTAAGTTTTGTACTCCCCCACTGAATTATACTGATTGTCGTCCGTATATGTATGTAGGTATGTATGCGTATATGTGTGTATTTGTATGTGTACATGTGCATGTATTTGTATATATATGTACGTGCATGTATATGTATATTAGTATGAATATATAGGTGTTGGTATTTATTCAATGGTATATTGTGTATTCCATTCGGTTCCATGAAGGACAAGCCAGCCGCCTACTAGAGATGAGCTGCGATGTATTCATTAATTTTGGATTTATCAATTCCATGCCCATGAGTTTCTCACCTAAAAATATAGCACATATTGTGAAAACTGCTTTGCAACACGAAATAGCTACAAATCGGCCGTCGACAGGAGATGTGCTGTCACAAATTTCATTTTTATTTCTCGCTTCGCTTAGTCAAATACGGCATTTAAAAAAATAAGTTTGATGTGTTAGACCTAAGTATTGAAAACCCATCGCTTGATGATAGAAATGAAAAGATTTAATAATAATAATAATTTATTATACCAGCATATGCCAGCATATGTCGCCATATGCCGGTATCAACCGTGTATACGCCACATATTATATCGGCATATACCAGCATATGTCGCCATATGCCGGTATCAACCGTGCATGTTCATGTTAAAGTAGACATAAAAATTGGAATCAGATTTATTCTCAATTAGTTAACAGTCTTCTTTTGTTGTAGAAGGATGTCGGCCAGTTTGATATGGAAATATTTTACCAGAAAGGATAATGCGGGGGTATGTGTTATTTGCAGTGCGGAGATAAAATTAAGCAAATCATGATATACGTTCGGGTTTTAGCAACATCTCAAAGAAGAGAATTATCTTGAATATGGAGAAAAATGGAGGAGAAAATACGAGCCATAAGGATGCTATGGGTGTATTGATAGAACATAAAAATCCGGACCTGGGTATCAAAAATATTGATATAGACAGTGCTCAATAGGGTGCGAGCAGAAAATAAATAGCGATGCCAGTAACAACCAAACGTGGAACGTGAAAAGATCACGTGAAATGGAGGGAGTACACCCAAACCTTAGACGAAATGGAATATAATGAAAATATGGGAAAAACGTGGGATACTTTAAGTAGAATGGATAGCAGTGACAGTGATAGTGATACCGAGGAGATGCCACGTGAAGAAAAATCTGCTAAAGTTGCAGGGAACCGAATTATCAAATGGGGTAATGGAAGGGTATCAAGTATAAGAAGTGTAAAGTAGCACAATAAAATCAAATGTATATATGAAACTTTGTTCAAAAATGTTGGTAATGAAACATGAGAAGAGAGAATCATGTCTCAAACGTTTGAGTGCTAGGAGAATCATATATA
>SDVV010013905.1:0-14967 GCA_016164225.1 Gammarus roeselii | reverse complement strand
TCTGAAACATGATGTCGCTACAAACCGGCCGCCGACAGATGCGCTGTCACGAATTCACTTTATCTCTCGTTTCGCTAATTCAAATAGTGCATATAAAAACTAAGTTTGATGTATTATACCTAAGTATTGAAAACCCATTGCTAGACGATGGAATTTAATGATTTAATAATAATAATAATATAGTTCGACAAAAAAAAGCATCTTTCCGGTGAAGGTAATATGGACCGGTAGTACTCGTACACTTGCATCGTATAACCTCTGTCTTCACTCCACTGTTTGATAAAGGAACATTGAATTGATCTAAAATGTCTGCTATTATCTAAGTTTGAAATGGTTATCCCAATTGTGGAATGAATCCTTCCATTAGTCAAAAGAGGCCGATAGGGTCAGAATTAAAAAAATCCACTTTCCTATATCTTTTGAGTTGTTATTCAGTGTCGGGACCATGAAGATTCTGCCTCCACGTTCGAAGAGTTCCACTTCTGGTTTCTATTCCATGTTCGAGTTTCATCAGCTGGTCTAATTATGGGAATAAGATTATCGTGGCAGCTAATTTTCCGGAGCTCCATTTCACGCCGAGGCTATTCGAACGAACAGGAGAAGCCCCCTGAAACTGGGTAATGTAACTATTGCGAGGCATACAACCTGAGAAAAGGGTTGGCCAGCGTGCAGGGAATAAATGCACCATGAGCAACACTCGAGTAGAAGAAACATACTGGGTTACATCAATGCCTAATTCGGCCTTGATTGGAATATTATCCACATCCTGTTTTAATTTTTTGTCTTCCTATCTTTCCTCAGTCGGCGGACACATTCGAAATGCCCCATAATTTGGACCCAAACTACGACCACGGAAAAATATTAGGAAATTCTTGATTGTAAATTACGATTCTTTGATGAACATTATACTGTTGATATGCAACAGCGAGAGAGTCTTACACCCTTGACACCGTGAACAATTGATTACTGCCCACTGAACGGATCACAACGCAAATTGCTTCTTGGACAACCAGGACTGATCAATCGGCGTCATGTTCATCATGTCCAGTCGATGATTTTGATGGAGCGTTAGAGAACACTCTGCCAATTCGGGTTGGCAATTGGCCTTTGGAGTAAAAAAAATCTTTCGAAAGAATGAAGTGATGAGCTGGAGTATTAGTTATGGGCGAAAATATTGAGATAACAATTCAACAAGATCTCACCTAACACAATTACATCAAACATCTATTTTCAGCGAATGATTATTAATTCATTAGTGAGTACTAAACACTCGCCACACCTTTTACTGGTGGAACGTAGTTTGCTTCAAATCCAGTTCAAAGAATTACTGACAAAAATGGAATTCCAACCTCGCACTTTTCTTCTCCTTAATGTATTGAAAACATTTTTATAACCTTCATTGTATAAGAAGACCTCCACAGGATCTTTCACCCCAAGTCAACGAATGACCTACACCCTTGACACTGGTGATGCCATCTACTCGCTGTGTTAGCATTGTTGACGACCTCGAATGAAATTGTACTGGACATACGTGCCGCTTACTGATTCGGTGCTTACACAAATGCGAGGAAATAAAGTTTGATCCTTATAATGGACTTAATCTATATGAGAGTCTTGACAAATAAAGTAGGGTTCTTCTAATATGATTTGACATAAAGTGGATTTCCACTATTCAACTCGAAAAACATTCTGAACACCCTGCACGATTATCAGAAAAGACCCAAGCCTATTCCAGATTATTTGATCAGAAATGAATAGGCTTTCTCTTGAAAGAAGTCCTAAATGTCGTGTCATGTTGATCATCGGAGGAATAGCCTTTAAGGCCAATAATGTTGTTACAGTAACCAATATTTTCAGCGAAGGAGATGCTATGTTTATCAGATGAAGAAAAGAACACTTGATTATTTTCTTGCGATGAAATCGTATGTACAATTGACCCACTGGGGCTGTCTGACGCTGCCGTTAGATTTAGGGGCAGCTGGCATTCAGGGCGCCCCTTTCCGAAGTGTGTCTGGAAAGTTCGTTCTCAGTATCGTCAAACTTTTCAATTCAATGTGTATTATTGGAAGATCTTAAGCCGTTCTCACAAGTTAGTGACGCCTCGAGTCAGAGTCTATCAATGAAGACCACCAAGAAGACTCGTGGTTTGAGTCATCAAAATTCTTTTACTGTAGTTTTTGATGATTAAGGAATCGAACAATTTGAATGTCGGATTCATGAAATGCAGTGAAAAATTGTCTAAACTAAAAAAATCGTGGCTTCACATACAATGTTGGATTTAGTCTATGATGTTTGTGAGGAGAATAAACAAACACTAATAGCCTGTGAACAGAGCCAGTTTTGACATGTACAAAATGCCATGAACATGAGCACACCTTGAAAACAGATAGCGTAGGTGATTTTCATGTGACTTTCTCAGCGTTTTGTGTGAAGATAGAATAGTCGCTGCTAAACCTTCACAGTAGCGTCAAGGTCGATCGATGTGAGCGCTAGTAGGAACTTATGTGTATAGTTAACTACCATTGGCTGGTTATGGACCAACTGACCTATCACAGGGAATTGTAAATATTTGGTTGCCTTACAGATAAATCAATTTCGGTTCGCTCGAGCTGCCGTAGGAGGTAACATTCATCAGTGCTTGTGAAGATTTTCATGACAAGGTCACAATGATCAATATCGCTTCTTACCAATCAATTGATGAATAAAAACAGAAAAAAATCAGTCAATTTCAATTGACAGATGCACGTATGTACATTATTCGAACATTTTTGGGTAAAAGTGTCTGTTTTTTACAATGCTGATGAAAATGCCTTTACCATACCCTGAACATGAACCTGCATGAAAATAAAATCCCCCTGCTAATAAATAAATTAGGTTTCTACATATTCTATTTAATGGAAATCTTATATGCACGCTGTAATATGCATTAGAGATTATAGGGCGCTGCATGGATGATATTACTGATGCCCAGCATTGACGGTGATGCATTGCACAAACAAGCTCTACATAAATGATTGCGTGTGATGACGGTTCCACTACACAATACTAAGTTCAAGTAACACAATTTCCCGTTGCGTAAACACTATTTGAGATCAAGAATGAAACGCATCGGAAGTGAGGTACAATTTTGGGGGAGTTAAAACTACCACAAAAAAACGTTTAAATCCAAACAGGCTACTTTATGTTCACGTCATAATGGGCATGATATGAATACTGAATAATCAACGAGAGAGCATTGAACTGGCTTTGAGAGCAACAGTGAACAGTTACAGAAATTCTTTCAGTGGATTTAAAACATATGTTTTGTGAGGAATGGTTGGTATTATTTGAGTGAAAAAACGGCAATCAACACTTGACACGACCATTTCACAAAATAAGTTAGTTATTCGACTGATTTTAATATGAAAGAAGCAGCAGGTCATTTAGTAAGAGAAATAACGTTTAACAACGAAGGGATTTTCACCCTAAAGGACAACCTCCCCTTGTCTGTAAATTGCAACCTTTTCTGCAATTATTGTTCTTCAGTTCCAGCAATTGACAAGAAAAAAATTGGGCTCGAGAAGACAAGTTTGAAAACTGTCTGCAAAATAGCGAGGGGCTTTTGGAGAAAATAAAATGGACGCCGTGTATAAGTCTTTAGAAGCGATTTGTATGCTAATTTGACAGTGTTTTGAGCCGTCAGAATAGGCTGAGTATGGCGGGGGGATTTTGAAAGTTTAAAATAGATTTGCAAGCAGTAAACTAAAGAGAACTGCTTGTCTGGATCAACGCAATGACCGTCAGAAGGTAAATATAACAATGTTTTGTATCATTGAAGGCGGAATGGTCCCATATTCTCACTACACTTCAACAAGCAATTCATTTGTGTTAGTCCCATTTGCTTGGCGGGCACTTCGTAATGGGTAACTTGGCTACCATTAACAATATAGTACATCTATTTCAACATTAGGTTGAGTTTATTTTGGTTGAGCCAGGATAGATTTGATGATTTTAAGTAAGGTTATATTTTATGAGGACAAATAGTGTTGTAATTAAAAGTCAATAAAACAAGTCTGGGATAGGAGGTGTTCTATTTTTTTTCATTGAGCTTTACCTGCACGCCCGTCGATGTAATCGTTAAAAGTACGAATATAACATTTATGTCAAGGCTCGCCAAATAAGTTGAGACGCTTCACTAGTGATATCGCACATTAATGAGCGCATTTGGTTATTAGCTGTTACAGCAGTGATGGTTTAGTCAGCAGCTATGAGAACAGTTTGAGCTTATAAAAACACAAATAAAAACACGCTGAACTGTTTTCCTTGTTTCCTACACAAGGCAGATCGAAAGTCATTTGACATAACAGTTAGCTGATATGACAAGCGATTTCATGCGCAGCGGTAAAAAAAATGTGGCTCTGGGAGAGAATGACCCCTTTGAAAATGGACATTCCTCGAATCCCTTTTTTGAAGGTAGCAGGACTCCGTTCATTGCTCGATTTCTCGCTTACGTGAATTTTTAGAACATATTTATTCTGCTACAAATGTCATGAGCGATGCGATATTTCTACGAAGAAAATTACTTGATACTCGAATGCTCTACTTATTACTCGATGTTGAGCCCTACTTGCTCTGAACCGCTCCCAGATCTCCGAACAAAATACGCAACAATGATTGAATCGGAAACTGAACAAATAGTACAGTTTTTCTCAACAATCTAGTTTTGAAGCGACTGAATTAACATGTGCAGTTGTGTTCTTGAAGTGCTTGTACGAGTGCAATAAGTTCGCAGCCACTTGGTTGGCACGGTCGTGGAGGGTTGTGTATCCAGGATACTTTGGTGTCAGTTTCCTGGAGTTTCCATTTCCTGGAGTAGAGAGATGTGATCGTGGCATTTGTGTGGGAAGTTTTCGAGTCCTATTTGTTCCTGACCAATGCCGTTTGTGATCATTTGTATATTCAAGTGTGGTTGTTGTGGTGGTTCAGTGTTTGGTGAAGTAGACGTACTCGAGGCCTGTTTCCTTGCTCATCGTACAGTACAATGAAGTATGGTGCATCAGTTCATTGGATGGCAATGGTGATGCTGTGGAACGCGGGTTTCGTGGTTTGATTATTTGAGATAAAGCAATTTCAATAGCTAAATTATTATTTGCCGTGCCAGCTACAAAAATTATAAGGTCATGTTGCGGTGTAGAAAGAAGTGCATAAAACGAATTTTGTGGAATTGAAGTGCGAATGTACGTCAATTGTAATTTTGTGTCCGTCGATAGGATAAATTTTGTGTATGACAGTACTTTGTTGTGAACGACCTACGTACATCAGATATTTTAATCCTTGTTTGCGGACGCGTTCCGGCTAATCTCCCTGTTGCTGACCGAGTGCTTTCATCATAGTGAAGGTATTTATTGGGGGGAGCCGATTCGCTGGCATCGGTTTGAGCGTCATAAGGAAGCAAATATAGTGAATAGTGGTGATTATTTTTCCTGTAAAGGAGTGTCAACCTGGAGGAAATGCCTCGAGGCTAAAGCCTCTCATCGGCCAACCTTGTGTTCTTCTTGAAGTTGAACGATTTTCTCTTTTCTTTTGTCTTGGGGGCAATTTTGTGACCCAGGAAAGACCATTTTCTTTGCATTGGAAGCAACGGGATTCTCCGGATGGTCACGAGCGACCATTATATCATCCATCGTGAACGTCCAGGAAGCGATATTAACATCATAGTCTTCATTTTTAAGCGTTCCATTTTAGCCGAAAGACATAAGTGTTTTTTTTTGTGTTGTGTAGTCTGCAACTTCTACTTCGTCCACACAGTCCACGTACAGCTTAAGTCCATAAGATAAACACATCAGCTTGCTCCTTTGCAAGATTTTTGATGTATATCAAGTCTGAATCTTGGAGTAGGATGGATGTGGTGAAACTGTGTTTTTTGGTCATATACTAGACAGAAAGAAAGAAGCGAACCTCTGATTTACCTGCCATCTATGATGGTGATGCGATTATTACCGCTATAGGTGATGATTAAATCTGGTGGGCCTGTAATGTAACCCAGATCTTCTCATAAAGTTTATCAACAAATGTTTAGACTGTCATTGTTTCTTAAAGTGATTTTCTAGTGTTCCGGGTAAATCATGGCGGTTATTGAACTTTCTGTACTAGCTAAACCGGGAAAACTGTTTCCTATTCTTTGTAGATTTTTGAGTTCGGTTAGGGGGTTTTAGGTGTGGAGAATCGATTAGGCTGGCTACCATGGGAGGTGGAGGTAAATGTACATGCGTGGGGCGCGGGTTCTTCGGTTTGTCCGCCATTTTTGCCTTCATTAAGTAGGAGGATCACAGTTGCGGCCCATTTTTTGAGTTTTGTGTGGCGGTCATCTTTTGTACTGGGAGCTGCGGGGCCCATCAATTTGGGAATGCTTATAAAATTGTTATGAAGATTTTGTACTTGATACATTCATTTCGATAATCTTATGATACGATCAATGGTGGCGTCATCTCCGGCTGAAATCGGATTTTCTCGGGATGGGAGACTTTTATATTGTTCAAATTCTCTGCTTTGAGATTTTTTTCAACCCTGTCTAGAGGGGGTGCCAGCTTCACTCTGCGTTGATTTATTTCAACCCTGTCTAGAAGGGTTGCCAGCCCCACTGTGCGTTGATATTTCTTTCAACCCTGTCTAGTGGGGTTGCCAGCCGCACTCCTGTGATATTTGTTCATGCCCAGTATCAAACCCCCAGTTAGATGTAGGGCTTTTATTAGAAGTTTGATGGCAAACGTTTCGCGTAAAGTTGTAATGAATAAACTGAAAGTGATGAAAATGTGAGTGGTGTTATAAGGATGTCTCTGAGCATTGTTAACATCCTTCGGTACTCTGATTCCCAAAAGTTCGTTGATGCTCAAATCTTCCTGCACCAAGAAAGTATCCTCTTGCAATATTATATTCCTTGAAAGTACTAAATAGGTCGTTGATCATTGTATTATTAATAGGTCGTTGATCATAGTATTATTAATAGGTCGTTGATCATAGTATTATTAATAGGTCGTTGATCATAGTATTATTAATAGGTCGTTGATCATAGTATTATTGATAGGTCGTTGATCATAGTATTATTAATAGGTCGTTGATCATAGTATTATTAATAGGTCGTTGATCAAAGTATTATAAATAGGTCGTTGATCATAGTATTATTAATAGGTCGTTGATCATAGTATTATTAATAGGTCGTTGATCATAGTATTATTAATAGGTCGTTGATCATATCAAACACATTCAAACAATGGGATGGCATGATCTTTTCTAGGATGTTGATAATAAGACAAAACAAACACTTACTGAAGAGATGCGGCCACGCCATTCTATCCAAAGGATGTGTCACAATATACTACGGATGTGGACATTGATGCCAGGCTGCATCATGAAGTAAAGTTGAGGATGAACTGATCTGCCAAGCTGTACGAAGAGTCCTAAGTATTCTATTTTCCGTTCCACATTTAGTCTTTTTCACGAGCCTCACAATGCACTCGGATGCCTCAACTCGTTAGTGGCTCAATGTTTTACAGTTTCATCAGTCTAAGCGCTTCGAAGCCCCGTTTACAACTCATTGATCTTGGCAGCCAACAAAAATTCACAGTTTTCTGGATGCCCAATTAGCGCAATCCTTTCTTCGCTTCTATTTTTTAGAACAGTTATTCAATTTCTCGGTGCGGTCATTCAATTCCCCGGTGCGGTCATTCAATTTCTCGGTGCGGTCATTCAATTCCCCGGTGCGGTCATTCAATTCCCCGGTGCGGTCATTCAATTTCTCGGTGCGGTCATTCAATTCCCCGTTGCTCGGTAAATAAAGAATATTTTTATCCCGCTAGCGCTGTTACTAGGCCGGCACATCCTGTTCTGTTCTGATCAGGAAGTTTTCGATGGAAGATCTGCTAATGCGGGCTTCATCAACGATGCCAATTGTGTTACTTTCTTCTGATACGATACGCGGAACTACAATACTTGTAGGCCGGATTATTTTTATATTTTCTTATTATTATTTTCGTTTCATGTAAATGGCAGCATACAACGTCAAATCTGAAACATTTCACATGTTTATCAATGATACCTCACACAATATATTCATTACTGTTCATTGAGGTCATCTTGTTTCAGTTAAATAAAATGTATCTCTTTTTACCATTACTGAGTGACAATATAATCAAACAACTACGTCCACTTCTTGAATATTTTTCATCTAGTTGATCCGATTGTTCTAAGGCTTACATGGATATGCATAATTCACAAACTCTAGGAAAGATGTTCTTCACGAGCTTTCAACCTGAAAGTTAGAATCATTCTAGTTTGAAAATTTGGTTTTGGCTATAAGAAGAAGGTCTGGTGAAACAAACATCTTCCACTGGGCTTATTTGTTGGAGATTCTTCCCGTCAAAATATGACGATAGCAGAGGCCCTTATGCTTGGCTACTTTATTATGTTCATAAAAAAAATTCAACACATTTCTTAGTATATTCAGTGGGTGTTAAATAATTTAGTAAAAAAACAGTCAGAAATTAGAAAAAAATGTTAAAGCTGCAACTCGCGATGGTTCATTAACAGAAGAGACAACCGCATCTCTCTTATAAGCTTTTTATACTGAGAGATGCAATTGAACTAATAAGTTACATTTATATAAGCGTCTTTGGGTAGTCCGCATCCGTTATTGTAATAGTGATCTTGTATAAAATAGTCTCTTGATGACTATTTCGGTGTGGTTTACAATTTTGTCCCTCTTCATTACGTACTGGATTGCATTTCTGGGTACGTACTGAATTACTTGTCGGGGTGTGTTCTGAATTATATGTCTGTGTACGTACTGAATTATATGTCTGGGTACGTACAGAATTATATGTCTGGGTGCGTACTGAATTATATGTTTGGGCGTAAACTTTACCAGCGTTGACTTATTCAGAGGTGACACGTGAGGCCTTAAGTTGGTCTGCCGGCGCTGCAGCTTATTAACACATATTTTATTCAAACCAATTCTCAATTATTATGTGATGAGAAAAGGCATATACCTGAAACAGTGTAAACGGGGTTTGGTGAAGGGTGAGTGTTGACGTTGTTTGGTGTAGGGTGAGTGTTAACGTTGTTTGTTGTAGGGCAGTGTTAACGTTGTTTGGTGTAAGGTAAGTGTTAACGTTGTTTGGTGTAGGGTGAGTGTTAACGTTGTTTGGGAAAGGGTGAGTGTTAACATTGTTTGGTGTAGGGTGCATGTTAACGTTGTTTGGTGTGAGGGGAGTGTTTACGTTGGTTGGTGTTTACAAGTGTTTACAAGTGTAAGAAGACAACAACCGGCCTTTTGTCCCAAACTGGGGTGCCTTTGGATAGTAAGAAGATTAGTTCTGAAGTAGAACATCTATGATAGCATGTTGTGGTTTTATATTTCCTGCTTTAATATCTTAAGAAAGGGAAAGTTTGTGGAAAGAAATAGCATTTAACGATGATACTCGAAACAACTCAAATCAGCACCTGAAGAGAAAGCCACCAGCCCACTGTGTTGATCTGAGATTGTCACAGTTTCATTCCTCGTTAAACCAATGGTGACCGGCGTCATTGCTGAACACCGTTTTGCAACGATCTGGTACCAATGTCGGGCACCGTTTTTACCTTGCTAGAGCCAATGCTGGGCACTAATTCAACCATATGAGTGTCAATGTCGGACACCATTTTTTTCACGAATTTACTATTGAAAGGGTTATAGATGGGATCTATTTAGCGGCGATTTTGGTAGAATTTGTCGAGCCGTAACTTAAACGTTGTTCACAACTTCCGCGGGAAGTCTGTTTCATTCTTCGACATACCTTTGCGTGAAACGCTTGCCAATAATTTTGTATCTATTATTCCTGGTCACACCGTTTGCTTCTAAAGTGAAATGGCTTGCTCGCTCGACGTTTTCCTTACCCTTTATAATTTTCCACACTTCGATCATGTCACCTCTGACTCTACGTTTCTCGAGCGAATACAGGTTGCGTTCGTGCAGTCTCTCTTCGTACGATTTATTGCGCAGCGAAGGGATTAGTTTGACAGCTCTACGTTGGATCTTCTTTAATTCAATAATGTCTTTTCTGAAGTATGGCGACCGATATTGGACGGAATACTCAAGGTACGGTCTAACAAATGCAGTGTATAACATGTAAATACTATTTCTGCTCTTGTACGAGATTGTACGGGATATCATGCATAAGATTTTATTTATTTCTTTTTTGTGGCTACATCGTTACATTGCTTGCTGCTTTTCAAGTCGTTACAAATGATGACACCTAGATCTTCCTCTTTTGTGACAGGTATCAGGTTCTTTCCGGAGATTGAATATTCATTTCTAGAGTTATGGTGACCAATGTGCATAACTTTACTCTTGTCGACATTGACTTTCGTTCATCACTTTGTGACCATTCAACAATTTTGTTTAAGTCTAATTGGATCTGTACATACTCGAGTTTACTTTTGCTCCTAGCTTTGTATCGTCGGCTAACTTACTAATGTTCAAGGGTATGTTGCTGTCGAAATCGTTTATGAATATTATGATGAGAACTGAACCTAACACAGATCCTTGGGGCACGCAACTTGCTACTTTACCCCAATTGGAGGAAGCTCTATTAAGTACGACTCGCTGCCGTCTGTCCGTGAGCCAGCATTTTATCCAGTTATTGAGTTCGCCTCGGATACCGATGCTGTGCAACTTACTAACCGAGCGTTTGTGAGGAATTTTGTGGAAAGCCTTTTGAAAGTCATTCAATGATATGCATGAAAAAAAATAGCAGGTTAATAAGACATGAACGATTGCTTCTGAAGCCATGCTGAGAGGTACCTATTAACTGATTTAATTCTAGGAATACTGTAATTTTATCCGTGATCAAACTTTCCATCAATTTACCCATGACTGAGGTGGGACTAATTGGGCGGTAATTTTCGGGGCACTTTTTGTCCCTTTTTTTAAAAATTGGGGTGACGTTGGCCTCTTTCCATTGAAAGGGGCAGGAATCATTTGTAAGAGGTTGGGTAAAAATGTTTGCTAGATGTTCGGCTATTAGTCTCTTTCAGTATTCTGGGATGAACTTGGTCTGGACCGGGAGATTTTGTAACTTTCAATTTTTCTGTATATTTAATAACTTCGGTAGGGGAAAAATTCTCTGTGCTGAGGGCTTCGATTTGTCTTTGCGCTATGGCATCCTCAGGATTAGGAATATCCGCATTCTCTAACGTAAATACAGAACAGAAAAATTAGTTAAGCAGGACACACACTTTGGTGTCGTCAGTTTCTAGCTCACCAATATCATTTTCAAGAGGGCCAATTATAGATCTTGAATGTTTCTGCTCTATATATAACTGAAAAATTGTTTCGGACTAGTTTTAGCGTTGACCGCAATTTAATTTACGTGATGTTTTTTCTTTAGTTGCTGGACCGTCTTATAAATCCGTCTGCTGATTTTGTATTCATTTTTTGCAGCATCGTCTTGTGGGTGCTTCTGTTTATTTGAGTGCTTTGCTTTCTTCTGCGACTGAAGGCGCTTCAATTCTCCTTTCCAGTACTTAGGCTGATAGACTGCTGTTCGCCTGTTTTTGCGTGGGACATGGTCATTTTCAATATTTTGAAGTGCACTCAAAAAACTGCTTAGCGATTGATTGACATCTTGTCCGAGGGTTATTATTGCTGACGCCATTGCCTCTCTAAAATTATCAAAGTTAGCTAGTCTAAAGTTAGGGACTTTCTCGCAGTTCATTGACGGGTTCAACTCTAGCTCAATCATGAAACGGATGCAGTTGTGGTCGCTATTTTCGAGGGGTTCGACCACTTCGACGTTCGTGATATGAGAGTCGCTTGCACTAAATATAAGATCAAGAATATTGCTACCTCTTGTAGGTGTCTTTACTATTTGGATCATAAACTTTTAGTCAGCAGAATCAATCAGGCGTTGGCCAGTGTCCGTACATTCTTCTGTTTCCCAATTGATGTCGGGAATATTGAAGTTTCCAAGTACTATACGGTTTTGTGTTCTGACCACATCGGCGTGGGTGTTGTAAAGATCGATATCATCGGCGACAGTGCTCTTGGGAGGACGATAAACTAGTGTGATTTGTCACTCTGTATGTTATCCGACTGCTTGAATTGAAATTATGTGGTGACTGCTGCTTGGAATAGCGACTTCAATTATTTGTAGAGTATTTTTTACGAGAAACAATACTCCTCCACCCTCACGGTCTAGTCTTCTTTATGAAATAGGGAAAAACCCGGGCCAGTGAATTCACCCAGATAATTTCTGGTGCTCGATTTCATCCACTATTCTGTGATAGCTATTATTTCGATCTCATCGTTAATTGCGAGGATTCCCAATTTGTCGATTTTGTCTCGGAGACTTCTAGCATTTACACAGTAACATTTGAGAATATTTTGGCTCGGAATCCTGCCAGAAACTCTTCGGTTGCAGTCGGGGGCTGCTGTGTTACTTCGATTGATTTGTTTGTTAGTTGGCTGTTCCTCTATCGTTCCTGCAGGGTCTGTGATTGCTATTTGCTCGGGCGGCGGCCGTTGACTCATTCCGTTGGGCAGTAATGGCGGAGTCTTGTGTTGGGCGTCGAGAATATGTTTTGGTTTAATTTCGGTGACGAGACCAGCACCGATATTCTGAAGGATGCTTTCAATGGTATCAACCCCGGACGTGTTTATGCGTGCCTTGTTGGTGATTCTATCGAATTCATAGTTTTTGAGGTTGATCATTGTTTCCCAATGGTCCGAGAATGAGATTGTTGGTCTTTTTCAGAACGTTGCTATGCGATTGTTAAGAAATATCATATTGCTCAATTTGTATCTACTTTGGTTTGGATGGGCCGGGATGCCAGTGACATGGATGTTCGCGTGCGACCGTTTGACGTTTGTTAGCATGGTTTTATACCTTACCCAAGTTTCTTCCGTCTGCGTCACCACGTCTTTAGCCCCGACTTGAAGTATGATCGGTTTAGAAGAAGGTATGTTTTCCTTTTTGATTATTCCTTCAATATCGTAAATTTTCAAGCCTGGTTTACCGAGAAAGGTTCGATGGACTCTCTCTTTTCGCTGATTTGGTTTGATGAGGTGACACTGTAATCGTCAATCACATTAATTTCCTCAGTGTTTTGAGAGTCCATTTCATCGGGCAATACAGCGAAACGGTTGCTTGTACCAGTTCGGGTGTGGCAGGACTGTCGCCCGACCCGTGATATTTCGCCACTGACTGCCTGCCGCCTGTTTACTACTTTTGTGCAGACTTTCTCAACAATGTTCATATTTTTTATCAATTTGATACGGCCGTTGGTCTCTGGGTGTAGAGCTGTAAATTTCTTTGCCAATTCTGCGTCTAAGTGCAGTTGGAGATCATACACACGATGCAGGGTAGTTTTAGCAACTTGTTTTATTGCTTCTATTCCGCTCTTTATTATATATTTGAGTTCGCAAAATTGTTTCTGCACGTTTTCTAGCTCTAATTCAGCAGCTAGCAGCCTTGTATCGGCGTTACCTGCATCTGCGTTGGGTGAGCCACTGGAAGCACGAGTTAACTGTGCTTTCAGTTGTTTAATCTCCTCGGCATGTTGGCAGAATTTACAGCTCACTGTTTTGCACTTTCCATTTGGAGGCGTATTACGCGTTTGCCTAGAAGAGCTCCCACTATTCATTATTTCGGGAGTGTACGATTGGCGGCAAGTAACACATTCTAGTTTTGCAGCAGGAATCATCTTGGACTTGTTAAGTGAGCAGCTAAAAACCGTGAACTTAGAGACAAAGTGCTTTATTCTTTATCTTTGTAAACAGCGGATATGTGAATAATAAGTTTAACTAGATGCGTGATGAGATGATTTTTATTTCAAAATGACCTATAGATGTTTTGTTCGGGTGATTCATGTACATTGATGAGTTTTTGCGGGTGATTATGTGAGTCTAACTTGAGATGAAAATTAAACTAAAATCAGGCTTAAATGAAATTATTTTTTCCTAACTGAAAAATAATTATCATGCTGTTTTCAAGGGATAAACGAAAATGTATGAATTATTTATGTGGTAATTGTTTTGTTTCACGTTTACTTTACAGTATTATTTTGCAGTTTCTTTACATATACAGATGTCAGACGCCAATTGCATTTCTTTTTGTTCATTTTTTGTGTTTTTTAACGCAATTTGTGCAAAATTTCTGAAATTAGATATGTATGAACTTTTTGTTATATTGATAAGGTTGTATTAGTATTTACACTGAAAAAATTACTCACATGAAATATGCATAGTTGAAATTGAGTTGAGGTACTGCGTGAATGCTGAGAAAGGTAACAGGCTGGTCCATGTACAGGGCGCCTGCGGTGAAGGGTAGACCTCCCGCTGAGTCGAGTGAGTAATGCAGTCTGTGATGAGGGTAGGGGAGCCCTCTACAACACTCAACTGCACCACTTCTAGCTTGTTTTCCAGCTTGTTAGCTTGTGTAGGGCGAGTGTTTGGTGTAGGGTGAGTGTCAACGTTTTTTGGTATAGAGTGAGTGTTAACGTTGTTTGGTGTAGGGTGAGTGTTATCGTTGTTTGGTGTAGGGTGAGTATTAAAGTTGTTTAGTGTAAGGTGAGTGTTAACGTTGTTTGGTGTCGGGTGATTGTAATCGTTGTTTGATGTAGGGTGAGTGTAAACGTTATTTAGTGTAGGGTGAGAGTAAAAGTTGTTTGGTGTAGGGTGAGTGTAAACGTTGCTTGGTGACAGGGTGAGTGTTAACGTTGTTTGGTGTAGGGTGAGTGTTAACGTTGTTTGGTGTAGGGTGAGTATTAAAGTTGTTTAGTGTAAGGTGAGTGTTAACGTTGTTTGGTGTAGGGTGAGTGTAATCGTTGTTTGATGTAGGGTGAGTGTAAACGTTATTTAGTGTAGGGTGAGCGTAACAGTTATTTGGTGTAGGGTGAGTGTAAACGTTGCTTTGTGTTGGGTGAGTGTTAACGTTGTTTGGTGTAGGGTGAGTG
>SDVV010013904.1:0-14967 GCA_016164225.1 Gammarus roeselii | reverse complement strand
CTCCTCGATATCAGCACAAAATCCATCAGTGCTCTCTCCACCATTGCACCATGGGTCATCCTTACCCATGTGTACTTGTGAATATCTCGCTTCTTGAACAAACTGTTCCCGACCACCAGCTCCGGCTCCATACACAGACCTATCAGGTTGTCTCCCCTGTCATTTCTACCGGGAACGCCATACCTTCCTATCACATTCTCCACCATTTCATCCCCAACTCTCGCATTAAGGTCACCCAGTACAACTACATTGAAATGACCTCCAAAATTCTCAATACACTCACTCAAGTCAGTCCAGAATTGCTCTCTCTCCTCATCACTCCTCTCGCTGCCAGGTCCGTAAGCACTCACAAATGCCAATCTTTCTACGCCTAACTTAACATTCACCCACATCAATCTTGGGGACACCTCCTTCCATTCGGTAGCGCTACTAGCCAACCGATCACTCAATATCAAGACCACACCTTCTCGTGCCATACCTTCCTCCACACCAGACTTTCTTACACTTACAACACCAAACCCACATTCGCCCTTACCTTTCAACTTCGTCTCACTCAGCGCCAGCACATCCAACTTCCTCCTCACAAACATTTCACCAATCTCCCTCCTCTTTACATAACTTGTACTACAGCCACGCACATTCAGCGACCCTAACAATAGGATTTGGAGAGGCGTGCGACTCTCCTCCCCCCGCTCGTCTTGCCGTCTTCGCGGCAAGGTTTTACAGAGAACGGGATTCCTAGCCCCTTCGCTCCGAATAGCTGCTCGAATATTCATAAAAGTGATACTCAGAAATTCATTGGAAGACAACTGCTTGCGTGCACTCCACTCTTCTGCTTCTTTTCGATTCCAACGATAACAGCAGGCGGCTTATTGCTTTATGAGATTAAGCATTCGTGTTCCCCATCGTGCAGAAGAGCAATTGGACAATTCACTGCGTTGCGATTGAATGATGCCTAGTTTGATCGAGCTTATAGAGGAGAAATAGTTGAGAGGATTGTTTCAGGCGAATAGATTGCATTACATGATTCTAAACCTTAACCATGTGCTAGGGTTGGGGTTACTCTAAGCCTTGACCATGTGCTGAGAATGGGGTTACTCTAAACCTTGACCATGTGCTGGGGTTGGGGTTACTCTAAGCCTTGACCATGTGCTGGGAATGGGGTTACTCCGAACATTGACATGTGCTGGGGTTGGGGTTACTCTAAGCCTTGACCATGTGCTGGGAATGGGGTTACTCTAAACCCTGACCATGTGCTGGGGTTGGGGTTACTCTAAGCTTTGACCATGTGCTGGGAATGAGGTTACTCTAAACCTTGACCATGTACTGGGGATGGGGTTACTCTATGCCTTGACTATGTGCTGAGAATGGGGTTACTCTAAACCTTGACCATGTGCTGGGGTTGGGGTTACTCTAAGCCTTGACCATGAGCTGGGAATGGGGTTACTCTAAGCGTTGACCATGTGCTGAGAATGGGGTTACTTTAAACCTTGACCATGTGCTGTGGTTAGGGCTACTCTAAGCCTTGACCATGTGCTGGGAATGGGGTTACTCTAAACCTTGACCATGTGCTGGGACTGGGGTTACTCTAAGCCTTGATGACGTGCTCGTAATTGGTTTGCATTACTGGAAACAATAAATAATGTACATGGATGACCTATACCTTAATTGTAAGCGATTCCCACTTTTTTTGTCTGATTCTGAATTTACGTATAGTCCAAATGTCCCATCAAACGGATTGCCATTCTAAATTAATTTCTGACAAAAGATAGAAATAAATCTTCAGTCCGAAGGCTTTAAAGTACACTTACTATTATTGACTAAGGGTCAAAAAATTATTCCTCAGAAACAGTATGATGAACAATGGCTATAAATGACTTCAATTTCGGTCATGTGTTAGGCGATAAAATGTGTTGATATATATGTTCATACTCTCTCACTGATTCATCATTATTGCGGCCGATAAAAAGTCATCCGTACTGACATTTCGCTGAGCCACTCAAGGAACTTTTCCTCATGCCAAGTCGCTAACGACAACCTCATCATCGATATTAACCCGAACAGCATTGACAAAACATTTATCGATGAAAACCAAGACAGTACAAAACAAGAGCAAAGACAACGAAAAAAGGCTGCAATAATTGCGATGTCATTGAATGCAGTTAATAAGTTCTAGTTACGGGTAGAAAATTATGTAATGACTGGTGTGGGAAATATTTATTCATGTAATTGACTTCCAGCGCACCAACCCTTGTTGTCATAAGCGCCATTGATCCCCCGAATAAATCAATACTGCAAAGGAAGGCAACTAGTCGGTTTTCGGGTTCATATTAGGACATACTTGGTATCGTTTCGTACGATTCGTTCATTCTAAGACTCCGGGACCCATCCACTTCTGTGTTGATTTGTGATACGAAAGTAAACCAAACATAGTGTGAGATCTCCTCTTTATGCAAATAAAAATGTCTCACAGCGAAAACATTTTCTTTCATTGTCTAGACTAATAAATTTGTAGATGTCCTGAGTATGCAAACGTCAGTGTGATTTTTTTTTTGCCCAAATAAAATGTTTCAAAAAATAATTCCGTCATGAGGATTTTTCAACGACATAAGTGGTTTGAGCAAATGAAAAAAACTTATTTCGACCAGATCTTCCAAGCAATATCGATTTTTTCATGAGCTGCATATAGTGCAGTATCAAGTGGTGTTCGATGTCAAGCAATTGCTTTCGTTTCTAATGGTAACTGATCCACCCTTGCTTCGTGAACCCTTGTAATGTCTCTGCCCTGGAGCCGCGATGTCTCCTGCTAGATTGTTCTCCCAGTAGCAGGTGCTTGCACCTGAGTGTATAGTAGGTGCCCTCATCCACCTCAGTACTGGCAGTTGGGAGATCTCCACGGGAGAGAAGATATCCACATATTCTTGTAATGCATTCCCTGTAACCCTTCTTGGCCGTTGGAGATTATATTGTAATATTTTGTTTAAATCAACTGGTATTCATGTATTCGATGCAGAAACTAAATTTTGCTAACCGCAAGTAATAAAGTTCATGAGAAGAATCATAAAATAGGTAATCATTTTTCGAATCGTTTTCTTGGGACAGTGTTACATTACACGATTGTGATGCAACTGTCAAATCACATGATATGCATCAAATACTGCCTGTCACGACCCGTCATACCCGTCAGTTATTTCACCTGTTGATTTAGCATGAGTCGTAATAACTACTTCAAGGATGGTCGATGCCCTCTGGACCTTGTGTTAAATCCCAAGCAAACTGACCAATACTAATCCTGAGCAATTTTGTTTAGCTTCGATTCATTTAAAACAAGGAAATAATGAGTGCAATAGTAACTTTACTTGTATTTCGTGTCGCCACAAAATGGTCTAGTCTCTCAGTTAAGACTATCCTATCAAAATCGCCCGTCTTGGCCCAGTATCGGGAGATAATTAATGGCCTTAAGTATAATGAATACTCTTCAAAGCAATATCGATTTTTTTCAATAGCTGCATATAGTGCACTATCAAGCGGTGTTCGATTGATTTTTTTTGTTTTTGATAGTCTTTTATTATTTAAACCTAATAAAACTAGCCTCGTCTAATTCATGTACATTTATATGGATCAATATACCAATTTTATTCCATATTTTGTATGCTCCACTCAATTATGTCTGTGCATAGACATTATCATTAGATTTTATTGGTTGAGCAAAAATAAAATTTCGACACAAACCATGCCCGAGCATCAGACAGACAAAACAGTTTATAGCTCTGCCTGTCTCTGAGAAGCCAGACAGTTATCTCCTCCTTCACAAGGCAAGGCCGTCAACAGCAGATATTAATCCCCGCCGCGATGTTTGACCATCATCGCTACTGCCACCAAACATGCGAGGTCAGTGTGGAAAAATCCGAAGTCTGAACTATAATGAACTGCGAGGCAATGGACACTACACACCATCTGGTTCAAATTTAATCGTAAACGAAGACCACCCGACTGAAAATGAACTGTCGTTCACAAATTAAATTTAAATAGATCATTATAATTATTTCAAAGGTTATCCCTTTCCATTTGACAATTTAGAGAGAAAGGATTATGAAAAGTCTCTTCCTTAATGCACTTCTAGGTGCATAAACATATAATTTATCAGAGATTTTGAGTTTTTTTGTCAATGGGATCTTTCTAGAAACTGCTGTTGATCGGATCAAAACACGTGAATGCTTTCGAATATATAATTCTAATTCTTCATCTCATGCTCTACATTTGCCCGCTTGTGTTAATTGAGAGTTAAAACAGTAATTTCTGCTATGTTCCTTCGGAATCCTGTTGCTGTTAGTCTATCACAATCTGGAAGTACATGACATGGATGCCGATTTAGGGTAAGAGGGAACTAGTTTAGTGGTATCAGTCTATATTAGTTACAACAATAACGAGTCAATACTAATAGTGCCCCTTACCAGCCCAGTTAGCTCGTGACGGCTACAATTGGTCTGTACGTGGAATTAGTCAGCATTTATTCAATTCAAAATATTTCCACTTATAAATACATGCATAAAATGATATCAAATCCACATTTCCTAAGCAACAAATTCAGCGTACTGTATATAAAACATGATATTAATATTGTGCAATATGTACGCAATGTTTTCATAAGTAATCATTCATCGTTTTGCTTTAAGAATGTGTAAGAGCCGTTGCTGCTTTAAATGGTTCAGTGTCATTTTTGTAATTGATGATCTTCATTGAAACATAACAGAAATGTTCTGAATGTTCGTTGAAGTTCAGTCCATTTTCATCGTACAGCGACCAGGCTGCCATAATGACCCCCGAACGTGAATCTCCATGCAAGTTGCTACTGATCGAATATATTAGTTATATTCTTTTTTGCCGAATTAATGCATTATGGTGCATAAAAGTACGTTACATACAAAACGGTTTAATGAAAATGGGGTGTTTTTGATGCATCATACGATAAAGTGAACAATATTACCTGTCATAACACAAAACTATTGACATGACTAGTATGCTACCACTATTCAAGGCTTTTATTACATCAAAATCGAGGTGGTAGAGCACAATACGCAAATACCACTGCCTTGTCAACCATATTGTGCCGTGTAATTTACCGCGGCCCAAAACATAGATTATCGAACACACATTATTATAGACATTACGATATCATTACATTTACTTCAGCCAGCAGCCGCATGGAACCAGGCCTTTATGAATTCGTGAATATTCCGTGCATCATTTTTAGAATCGATTGGTTATTCGCCTATATTACTCTTCCACTTTTCTTCAAAGATGCACCGGTCTTTGCAAGTGATCTCTTCCGTGCCTCCCTGCTGCTTTCCTCCTCATCACGCGATAAACTTGGCCTCCAGCTGCGTCGTATCTGAACAGAATGATCCCTCTGGAGGAGATTGATGTTGGCAGAAATTTCGCTTGTTCACATTGGCCGAAGGTACCAAATCATGCTTCAGCAGTATTAAAAAAATCCATCACGAGAATTTGCGTGAAATGCGTTGAATAGGGTCTTAATTTAATGTATAAACTTTGAACACAAAGTTCACAAAGAAAGAAACATTATTCCCTAACCCGGAACTCTGTTTCCTAAGCCTAAATGAGTTCATGCAGTTTGTTTTAGCGCCAGAAAACCTTTATGTTTGCTCTCTCTGCTCACGAAGCAGGTAACCCTGAGTGGTTCACTTTATGAGCGTAACGGTTGCAATGCAGGCAAGCCCTGGGATCCATCCTATAGGCGCTTCTGTTCAGTGCTGCTTCGTGGAAAGCAGGCTAAGTGTGCTTCGTTCTGCATTGCTGCGGCACCTAATGACATGTCGTTCATCTGATTTGAATTGCAAAATGTGTGTTGTTGGAAATCATTTCAGTGTTGTGCTTTGTTCAGATCACAAAAAATAATTGTTTGTATAAAAATATTTCAGGTCATATGATTTCTTTTAGACTCTTCTAGCACAAAAAAAATCCCTAACGTTTGTAAGAAACTATCCAATTAAAATCAGTTCCTATCGCCTTCAACCGTGACATAAGAGGTAAATTCAGGCTTGTTAAATGCAAGGCAACTAACATGTAAAAAATGCATATTATGAAAAGGTTATGAGTCAGAATGTTGTATGTTAAAAAGCAGAAAGATTTATTCTGAAAGATTTCTTTTAAGTCAAGAATGTTTTTTGCTAGAATGATGTAAAATACGAAGATTTGTTTGTCACTGCACAAGATTCGGGCAATAGATCGATTGTATATGAATAAAGAAATCAATTTCAAAAACTTAAGGTACCAGAAATGGATAGCAATTAAAGCGTGCCTTACATTTCAGATTCTAATTAAAATGTTCAAATGTGCTTCTAATAAATTAATGTAATTATTTATTTCTTGACAGATCGCAGTTTCCTCCTAATTTGGAGGGTGGCTAAATTAGGTTTACACTGCTGAGGAAGGGGGAGGGGGGGCAGAGATGGACTGTGTCTCGAACTCGTGACATGTAGCACCAGAGAAAGGCACTAAAGTCGGACGTCAATCTCGCAGCAACGGCGGCCCCATGAGGTATAGTAGCAGGATAGACCATGCACTGTTTCCATAACTTGGACCCCAAATGTAGTACGTCAATTAATAAATATGCATCGAGAATATAGGCTTAGTCAAGTTTACATTGATATCACCAATAAATTGCAGAGTAAAATTATAATCCGTCAGTTTCTTCTAACATTCAATTACTATTAATTTACTTATCTTAATGACCTCATACAACACTCAAAAAACAACTATTGCGTGTTTAAGCCGATGAATGCATTATTTCATATTCAAATTAGATGGATCGTTGATCACTGATGTGTGTTTACGTTCAAACCAAATCTATCTAACTATATTCATGATTGGCTTCGCCAATACAAGAATTTGTTTTCAAACGACGAAACACCTCAAACTACGCACCCTCGGTCCTGTTATCCTCAATCTCATCGATGAATGAACGCTCAAGTTACATCCGTGGTAGTAGCAAAGGCCTAGTAAGTTAGTTTTAGAGTCAGCCATCGCCTCACGTTAGATATGATTCCTATAGCATGACCTGAAAAATAGAACTGGCAGGATTAACTTCACTGTTCAGATTGCACGCTTCGTTTCCTTTACAACACTGATGATCTGTTTGCAGTGTACATAACTCAACGATTTTGTTGTAACTGACATATTGATGCACGCTTCCAGAAATTGTAATTCTAAAAAATAACTATATTTTCTATAACATGAATAGCGCAAACGATATTTTCTTGGAAACTTGTATTTCTTAGTCCGCGAAGAAAATTAACACTTATGTTCACGCAAAAAAATAACGAAAGCGCATTACATTAGCCATTTATGATATATTGCTACAAAAATATAGCCCGTGTTGACACCGAAATATATCAACGATCCCATTAACAAAAAGCAACAACAGTCAGCATCGCACAAGATAACGATGAAACTCTAGCAAGTGCACAGTTATAATTATATTTTGACATTGCTACAGCTCTCTACAGAAGTCAATACTAATTTTCGGCCTTTTTCAGTTCGCATGAAACGTGAACACGCACATCTTATCTTCTGATTCTCACTTATGTCCTTGTGTTAGATTGAGTGAAAGTTGCTTAGTGATACATGCATCTCCGCCTGAGAAAATATTTCACTGTATTGTGTAAACTCAGGCAATGTAGTAACGGTATGGACCCAATAGCTGATCAACAAGAAGCCAACCGATAAAAAATCCAAAGCATCATGTTTATTCTTGCCTCGAATCTCCATATAAGAAGAGTCATTCGTGACTCTTGTAACAGTGAGCATGTCATCCCCCTTCAGCTTACTGAAACTTGAGTCACCCGTATTCAACAGGAAATGCAAGGGCAGTGGTATTTCATACTGAACGGCTCTCAGCCAAACAAATGCAGTAGGGCGCCTCAGTTGCGTCCCTTTCCCGACCCGTTACCGGCCGTTACTTGATGCTGGACGGCAGAAGCCTGCAAGTCACATACACCGGAGCTGAAATAGTTTAAGTTGATTCGTTAGTTCTGAAAAACATTTTTTTTGACTTGAACTCAAATAATTCCTCGACTTCAGGTAATCATGGTGATGAGGAATACACAAAATTGTAACAGGTTGATTCTGAGTGTCCCAGCAATGCAGCCATATTTTGATTGTACTGTGATGCTTTATTTTCAGCCTCGTAGTTGAGCGTTTAATATTATTAAGCCTTCACCGATGGGTTGCAAAAGCTTTGACAATCTTCTTGGGGAATATTGATGTTGTGCTTTTTTGAAATCTAACTACATATTATTCCTGATACAAATTCTGAATTTGATCTTCGAATAAAAATATTATTGACTTTCCGAATTCTGCCAGTCCTTTATTCGAATTAAAATCAATTCCACCGTATCAAACTGAATACTCCTATTAGAAAGTTTCTGAAATTTCCTTCATCGAAATTAATAAATTATCACCATGTCCATTTTGAAAATATTTCACACCTATGCCCATGTGAATTTACAAAAAGTACGCCCTGCATTGCCAACACCGCTACTGTGAGGCGTAATCATTATAAGGCGGAGATGCATGGTATTGTACCTCATTTCTCCTCATGACCCTCTTCTCCATGTGGCCTCCACTGTAAAATTGGATTAGTCCAATATTACGAATAACAATCATCGTCTATATGATTAAGATGCCTATTGACACACTCAAATAACAGAGTGAGGCCACCTGAGAGCGAAAGTGTAAGGGTAAGAGGTGATCGGAGGAAACGGCCCCAGCATGTTTAATTCGGACATTAGCAAATTTTTGTTGCGTTTTCACACAAGATTGATGTTCAGAAAGCCTCTGTGTTCTTCACGAGTCAAACCTTATATTGACCAATAGCTGCAACTCCCATGACAATCTCTCTCAGTTTTACTGAACTCGTGAATTCTGAAAGTTATCAGTGAAGAAGTAGTAGCAGCAGTAGTAGACCTGGGACTGGCTGAAGAGTCCATTCTAGCAGTATTCCAAATTTGAATTTGCATTACAACTAGCCCAGCCTAGATGAGGTGCCCGTCGTTCATGGGCTGCCTAAGGTTGGAGGCTCCAACGGAGGTTGTGGTCACCCTAGCGGCACACGTCCTATTATTTACTAAGGGAGTGAATTAGTCTCCCTGTGTTTGTTGAAGCGGTCGACTTCCTTGGAAGTAGCGGAATGGAGTCGATGCCTGAAATTCCGCAACCACAATATTTTGGAGGGATGGTTTTGACCATTGAGTTTAGAAAATTGTGTGGCAATTTGCGGTATAACATTCTTCAAAAATGCGAAACAAACTGTTAAGTATCGTTTGAGTCATTATTCGGCAACTCGTTTTCGACAATTTTGCTGTATTTGCCTAGTGAAGTTGTTTTATTCCGGAGCTGTTGGAAGAATTAAGCGTAGATAGTCAGCAAGTTAAGAATTCGTTAGAAAGACAACGGCACTTTCTGTTTCATGGATGTAAATTTACAATATTTTTTAATACAATTTTCAGGTTCTTCATCCAAAAAATATTTTTGCATTACCTAAGTGGTTCCAAATTTATATTTGATAAGTTTATATGGAAGTCGGTCATAAACAATACAGAATAACATTTAAGTAACAACGACATTTTGCAATGGTGGTAGCACAATTTCATTTTCTACATTACATCATAATACAGGTTCGTGGTAGACATATGTGAGCTCTCTATCACATTGGTTTTGGTTTTGTCGTTGAGTCACTCGTATTTAATGTTCCATTGGTTCATGAATTCATATGTCTTGACACATCCATATCACTTGGATTATATGAATAGTTATTTAAATTATGGTTGCATAGTCCGTGGATTTGATTACGAATCATCTCCCAGACCTATAATCTTGTTTACAATGAAACACACATTTCGTTTGCTGCGAGGTACATTTGGAGACGCTAAACTGGGGAAACACTACTAAAACGAAGGTTTTATGTCTTCCATGATAAACCTTGTTCGATTGCCCTGATGCTGAGATGCATTGATAAGTGTCAGTACATTTGCTAACAGTGATTAGTTTCGTGTAGGATTTTTATATGATTCAAGTAAATCTTGGTAAATTGCCCTCAGTTTTGTAACATCCATGGAAGTATATTAGAAACTTATATGCATGCATCTTTGAGGGATCATTGCATCAATGATCCTTTGCGCGTATGGTTTTCACCAACACAGAACTTATCCCGGACCTGCAATGATTACCTGAATAGGAAACAACAGCTCAATGCCTGGCATGGAACCTCATAAGATCTCTTATGAGTAATGCCAGGACTAGTGTTTGGCATGGACGAAAGCAACTCAGGATAAGTATTGCTCACCAGCTGGTCTTACCAGGTGTCCTCCCTGGCAATCCAGAGTCGTCTAAGAGTCTGCTACACCTGCGTACCCTCGGTCACTCCATAACCGCAACCACATCGCCTCCCGGACACCCACTCGGGGGCTTGCGACGAGCAGTAGAATTTGGTAATATCGTTTCTACAACCATACGCGTGTTTTATAGCAGGGATAATACTGGTGTTCTTCTAGTTAAATTTTGAGGCTCAAAGTCAAATGGAAAAAACTGTTGTCACTCTTGTGGGAAGATTCTCTAAATTGATGTACTGTTGGTCTCATTCAAAGAAGTCTGAGATTTCATAAAATCCCAGTTCATTACGTATATCAGCATTTCCATATCCGAACGATGTATGACATAAGCCGTAGTGATGATTCTAAACTGCCGTTTCACAATTTTGCTTTAGAAAACCATTTCACCTGGCAATTTACCATAAAAAATACTCAATTTAACTGCTGAACAAAATTAAAAAAAAATCACATGGTGGTTCGCAACAATATACCACAAAAATTACATCAACATTATATCACGAATTATATCAACTTTATCTTATTTCATTGACCAATATCAACAATGTGATTTGATTTTAATTTGGTGTCCTTCAATATGAAACTACGAAATTAATGAGATCTGTGCCTTTTGTACATTGACAAAAGTTGCATCACTTCATCATAACGGAATTCAAATAATTCAGGAAGCCAGAAACCATATAATTATTAGATTGCCTTTATTTTCTCGAGTGGAACAATTGTGTACCAGCTAGTATTTAGACATAGTTACGTGAGTTTCGTTCAATTATCGCAATATGTAACTAAAGGTTGTTCATGTTGGTTTTTTCGTTTCAGTTCATTTTTTTTACGTTCATATCCGAATACACATTCGATTGATTAGGTATTAATCCTTTTTGAGATGAATTTCACTGTATTTAACTACGCAAATAGTTCTAACAAATGAAAAGCTCAGGAACCTGCAGAGTGCACACATTCACTGGAAAGACATTAGAAGGCCTTGAGCAAGTAGTTTCATTCCAAAAAAAAATCTCTGTTTTCAATCAGTTCAGAAAATAATACACTTCGTATCACTCTATTATCTATACCAGTCAACAGATTTAAATCGATTAGAACTATTTTCCGTGAAGGAATAGAGTTCTATTTTTTCTTGCATTACGCTGTTTGTTAACGGAAGCTCCATGAAGAGCGATTCTAATCAACGCAAAAGAACATTAAACGCCGCGGACGAGATTATTCTACATCGAACTACGAGTCAATTATTGAGTGATCTAGCAAATATCAAATTAAATCTAAATTATAGCGACAGTAGATAGAGTCGTGTGTAGGGCTTCATATGTAAATATCAATGACTGAATACAATATATAAGGTTAGGTTAGGCTTGGTTTTTGATGAGTGTGAATATCATGTAAAAGTGATGTAGAATTGTGTCAAAAAAAATCAAGAATCATATGAAAATAGCCATTATAATCAAACAAACGATGTAATTTCCATATGAAAATTGTTAAAATTTGCTAGATCAAACCTGCAAAGGATAGATCAAAATGTAGAGTCGAGTGGAGATATTTTTTATCCATTATTCATGCTGCAGATGTTGGCCGATATTGTACATGCATACAAATGTGTGTATGTTTCTACATTGTGCCAGTATCAACCACTGCATACGTCGTCATTATACCGTGACCGGCCTTGCATATGAGTACATAGCGTGTATGCGTGTACCTGGTGTGAAATAGAAAAAAACGTAAAATAGAGCCGTGTGGAGGGATTTGTTATGTACATGGCACAAAAATAATGACTAAATATAATCCATAACCAAAAAACCTGAATGAAAAATCTTCAATTATTGGATAAGTTGGTTAGGGTAGGTATTAACGTAACTGGCAGTGTATGGCAAGCCTTATTGCATTCATTGATATTTGATCTATGTTGTCGTACATTATTATATATTTCACTAATTATATACCTCAGGCATGGTTTAGATCCTAGATATTGTTAACTGCGGACCTTACATCACAGATCTGTAGGAAATGTTAGAGTGGATGTATTCCATATTCGTTATAATAGACAAAAATGGTAGGAGCAACCCATCCACCATTACAACAAAAAATCTTATTCCAACAGTAAAATCATACATAAAACTTGCTAAGCAAATAAATTGGTTAAACCTTATAAAAATACATGTAAATTCATTGCCAACGCTTTGACAAACATAGCCAACACTGATTCATGCGAGCAACATATATTACAGTATTTAACTCTGCATTCTACTAACATGCAATCACCTGACATTACTGGAAACAAGTCGATATTACTGGACTTGTAGCAAGCAGAGTAAAAAAAAGTACATATATATGTAGGTACACAATCTCCTAAAGATTGATAAAACTATAAAGCAAAGTGGATAGATTTGATATGTATGAAGCTTGAATCAAAGAAGAAAAAAACTAACCTACGTATGAAAACGGAATAAATTGGTTAGGATTGGTTAGGATGGGTTAGGTTTACGGCCATCATCACAAACCTTTAGTGAAAAATGCTCCATTGGATATAGTGAATGAACGAATAAGTCATATATTCTGATTTGGGATGAAATCTCCTAACAAAGCCTGAATTAATCAATAATTTTTAAGTGTACAAACAGTAAACGGTAGACATACATCTATAAAAGATAGACTTGAGGGAATAAGCATCTAGTAAAGACATGCGAGCGAATAACCTAATTGAGGTCCACATTAAATTAATGCAGTATTTTACCAAAAAAAACTATACACAAATTTGGTAGACTAGTTCTCCAAGAAAACTTGAAATTGGAACCACATTCAATGTTGAGAGGTAATTGGCCTACCAATATCTTGCACGACTACATCCAGTTAAGCGAATGCTTTCCCAACAGTGCATAAAAATTAGGCAAATTTATACTTGAAATAGTTATATTCGTATGATCACCTTTCAAAATCATACAAAAACAACTATATAATAACTAAATAAGATTCTTTACTGTACCCTAACCGACATTGATTAACTATTATAAACGGCGTATCTTACCACATTCCAGAGGATATAATCTACACCAATATCACACGTGATCTGGTTCATGAAAAAAATCGAATACTAACTAAACAGCCGTACCGAAAATATCTGACATTTGAAAGAAACACTGAGTTCATGCATAATAAAGTAATAATACTACGGTATTCGTTCAGATCTACAACAAATTCCAAACCAACTAAGATACTATGTCTCTAGTACGACAAAATCAAAACCCACTGTGACATTACAACGAATTCTACAATGCTCTACTAGGTCACTGCTCAGCAAACTACTACTGATATATAACAAATTTAGAGGTAAGATCTAGTCAAGGTACAATAATTCAGACAAACCATCCATCAGTTTAGTCCATCATCTGTGAACAACGTCGAGCAAAGTCACATCCTAAACATAAACAAAAAACTATACACACGTACAGTTGTTTAGAATGAGCCTGACATGAGTCATAAAGAGTGTGACTATAAAAGATGGGCTTCTGTTCACCGACGACCCAAGTAAATCACTACGAAGACCATCAGCTTGTCGCATAACCTCTCCAACAAACTCATGGAATGTAGGACCAACATCCACACAACTTACAAATTCACGTTGAACATGGATGACCTCCAAATTACAACCAAAGAGTGTAAACCGCCTGTACACCAGTACCCATCAATCCAAAAATTCGTCTCCTTCAACGTTAAACTACACGCTTGCTAGGATTCAATGACGAAACTGCACAAAGATGCAGGACGGATTTCACCTCTTAATCATATATTCCTATGATTATCGTGGAAAAAATCTTACAACAATAATAAAATATCAACGTAATTCTCTACTCTGCTCTAACCAACATTAAAAAGTGTAATAAACTAGGGTACCCATCATAGTGAATCGGTCTACTTATACAAATAAGTCTAAATGAGACGAGCTTTTGCCTTGGGGACTCTCTAACTCTCCTCCTACAATGAATATACAATAAGCTAACAACAAGACCAAGTTGTAACAGATGGAAACTTCGATATCTATAATATCGCCGTCAAACATTGTACCAGGGAGAAAAATGAAATATAAAACACCGAAAAATATACAACATTTAACTAAATTAGACATGGAATAATATTCTAAATTGCAGACACAAACGTAATAAATCCAAATATTCCGATATTGTATAAAATAATCAACAGATTGCATTGAAGATGAAAACTTTACGGAGAACATACAAAGCTGAAAGACACATACTAAAACACTTTAGTTATAATGAAGCATGAAGATCGATTCTATGCCACACTCAAAACATACATTAAAAACCATGATGTACGAGAATAAAACTAGCATGTAACAAGCCAAACATCTAACGTGAATGAGTTTCCTAGTTATGCGAGCAACAGTCGCTGAAACCTATAGTGAATGATGTGGACTACTTATACTTTTATTGTATGTACAAGCCTGATGAAATTATTCTCCAACTCAGTCCGAAACAATCTGAAACTAACTCTTCTTGAACTAATCTAACTATAGCTTATTCGTACCTAAATGGCATAC
>SDVV010013903.1:0-14967 GCA_016164225.1 Gammarus roeselii | reverse complement strand
CACTTATACCCCAATACAACCACCTAAAAAATAAAAACATATATATATATAAATACAATAACAATCAAAATACGATATAATGGAAAATATTCATAACATGAACCTTGCCAATGTAAATCCGCCCGTTGTCCGTCCGGCCGTCCGTAATCAACCGTAACCGTCCCGTAAGCCAACCGTAACCCGTAACCTAGTTCTCCGAGAGGTGTGAGATGAGATAAGATCTCAATGTGACATTGATCAATAAAAAGGTCCTCAAGTGTGTCCCACTTGTGTTCGGACTAAAGGAGACTCTCAAAAGAAATGAATTTAATCAAACCATATTGATCGCGCTATAAAATACCATGTATAAACTACGGTCATCACTTGTGAGAATCAGATGTCATAATCTACATCTTAATATGTACCGTCATTTCTTGCGAACAACCCAATTAAATAAACTGAAAGCATACCTACCGTCTACAATACATATTAACAAACTGTCAAAAAACTCGTAACGAGAAAAGTACATAACGAGATAAGATCACAAAATGACACTGATATATTATAGCCTTTCTTGGCTACTCTCCTCCCCATATTCTACTCCCCTATCCTCCTTCCCTATCCTCTCCCCCTCCCGGGTGTTCTCAACGTACCTACAGTAATTAACTTGACAACAAGAGTTTTTGCCTTAACCTACAAGTATAATGCCCGAGCTATAAAGTGGCTAAGTTGGTCACACTAAGAAATAACATATTTCCTAACAATTACATTGTCCGAATCGAAAATTTTGCGTACATGACTGTTGATCAAAATGTTGTTTGAATCAATTAAATTTTATCCATTACGAACAAGGACGACAACAGCCCAGAATAACCCTCGTGATCCACAGGGATCAGATGATACGATTCACAGCTCTGGCAACGTAACAGGAATGAGTAGCAGGAAACTTGGCTATTTTAGAAAACACATTTCCATGAACAAAACCAGTGATAGGCAGGTAAGGTAAGTAACACAACAGCTGACCCGCATGGAAGGAGTAGACCGAGGAGAAATATGTGGAGTGAAAATGGATACTGCAGCTGCTGGCAAGAGTGGGTCGCGTAAGGTTCGTCTCAGCAGCATCTGTAACCTCTCACGTAGGAAAATGATGACACCCACTACAATAAAATGATGACACCCACTACTTATTACAATAAAACAACACTAAGAGGGTGAGAAGATTAAGATGATGTGAGCTATATTGGGAGCTCTGAGCACACACTGCAAGGTGCTTTGTGGGAACACAACGCTTATTAACGGGAGCTCTGAGCACACACTGCAAGGGGCTTTATGGAACACAACGTTAATTTTGAAGAATAATGAATAACAGATAATCCGTGTTAATAGCAGAGGTAGAAGATCATCTAGTAGGAGGTACACATCCGAATTGTACTATTCAATTTACCATTGACAGCTCCACATTACCACTAAGGCCCATGTTTCTATTGATGACTCACGACGTGCTCAGGCCAGTCGCCACACCAAAGAGCGACGGCCATTACAAACGCTTGACCTCACTAGCGTACGCAGACGCGCCGCTTCAGAATACTAACCGTTAGGGCCGTTGGGGATCAAGGGGCGCTAGATCGAAACTGTTCAGACAGCGGGAGGCACGAACGACGGGGTGCACTGAATGGTACTAAGGGGCAGCGTAGGGGCGTCGAGCACTGTGGAGGACACTGGTGTGAAACACTGTTTTGAAGCTGTGTGGAAAACACTGGCATGAAGCACTGTGGGGGCACTGTCTCACACCGACACCGACGGTGTGTTGTCACTCTGAGCTCTGTGAGAGGAATGAGAGAGGCCCCTGGACCGAGGGAGAGGTAAGCTAGTGAGAGAGAGCGGTGCTGGTGCCAGAGGTGCATGGGCAAGGTGAGGCCAAGGGAAGAGGCGGAAGAAGGGGAGGGTTCCGGGTGGGAGTAGTTGAGGAAAGGAAAAATAAGGGAATCTGGAGGCTATGTTAGTAGTGGGGAGCGGCTGTCCCTCTCCAACCTCACTTCCACCCCGCCGTACTCGACAGCCAGCCTAACGCTGTCTCTCTCACCAGTTGGACGCCAGACTGCTCTTCTTTGCACCCTGTTAGCTCCGGCGTCCTCTCTTGGTAGGACCAACTACAACCGGATACTGCCGCTCTCGCAGCTCCAACTGCCTGCTGCCTCTTTCCGCAAGGCCCCTACAAACATTGGCATGGGTTGCCGTAGAGTCCTCAATAATTAGAATGAAATTTGTCTAACGCACTGGACTCCGTACAAAACAATTAAGAAACTAATAAAGCGCCTAGAATATATTTTATCCATTTCTTGTCCATCATATATTTATTTATGCGTAGCAAATGGAAATCTGTATTACGCAGTGCTAACTATATGTTTCACAAGCATGGCTCTTCTACATCCGTTGTTTCATTGTTGTTAATCAAATGAAGTATAGAGTCTCTGTGCTGCATTATCCGAGAGTGTGCAGCATTGTTCAGAACGCTTTAGTCGAACAAAGAATCGAGTCTCTGTGCTGCATTATTCAAGAGTGTGCAGCATTGTTCAGAACGCTTTAATCAAAGAAAGTATAGAGTCTCTGTGCTGCCTTATTCGAGAGTGTGCAGCATTGTTCAGAACGCTTTAATCAAAGGAAGTATACAGTCTCTGTGCTGCATTATTCGAGAGTGTACAGCATTGCTCTGAACGCTTTAATCAAAGGAAGTATACAGTCTCTGTGCTGCATTATTCGAGAGTGTACAGCATTGTTCAGAACGCTTTAATCAAAGGAAGTATACAGTCTCTGTGCTGCATTATTCGAGAGTGTGCAGCATTGTTCAGAACGCTTTAATCAAAAGAAGTATAGAGTCTGTGTGCTGCAATATTCGAGAGCGTGCAGCATTGTTCAGAACGCTTTAATCAAACAAAGTATAGAGTCTCTGTGCTGCATTATTCGAGAGTGTGCAGCAATGTTCTGAACGCTTTAATCAAAGGAAGTATAGAGTCTGTGTGCTGCAATATTCGAGAGTGTGCAGCATTGTTCAGAACGCTTTAATCACTAAGGAAGTATAGAATCTCTGTGCTGCATTATTCGAGAGTGTGCAGCAATGTTCTGAACGCTTTAATCAAAGGAAGTATAGAGTCTGTGTGCTGCATTATTCGAGAGTGTGCAGCAATGTTCTGAACGCTTTAATCAAAGGAAGTATAGAGTCTGTGTGCTGCATTATTCGAGAGTGTGCAGCAATGTTCTGAACGCTTTAATCAAAGGAAGTATAGAGTCTGTGTGCTTCAATATTCGAGAGTGTGCAGCATTGTTCGGAACGCTTTAATCACTAAGGTTACTCGCAACCTTAAAAAGACTGGTCATGTCATAGAGCGGGGAGCAGAACTGGGGCAACAAATATTGAGAGGCCTACAATAATGGGGAACAAGTTACCATGTGGGCGAATAGGAGGAAATGGATGATTAAGCAAGTGCCAGACCGACCGCTCACAGGACACTTACTAGGAAAGATGCTAACCTGCACGTATGATGCACAAACATTTATTAGTCATTAAAACTGTTTGGTCAGACTAATATGGTAGTTGGTAACCCCATGTTTACGCGCACCCAAATGGTGGAAGAAACTAAGGCCTACCAGTATGCTCTCATTGTGTGTAGCTACCATTTATGCAAGAAGCGAATTTACGGTGGCGTAATTATTATTTTAAGTGAAATTAAGGATTCAAAGAAAACACTCACACTTGATTAGATAAGTTGTTCGTATGAATTGGAGGTAAATCTGTAGTGTCTATTGTTTGCATAATATATCGTTGGGCAGTTGTGCAGACTAAAGACCTAGAGGGTGTCCCACTGAAATCAGATTGGGAGAAGAGGTTCAGTTCACCATCAACGTTGACCAGAACAGAGGTCTACTAGGGGCTGCTCAGTCGCTCTCCAGTTCTAGATGGCGCTCCGGTCACGTACCGTCAAAAATACAATAAGATACTTGAGCTACCTGGACGAAACTATTGGAAGACGATAAGTAGGCTGGTAGTAGTATATATGTAGTTAAGTACCGTATGGGAAAAAGACAGTCAGAGTAGTGTATTCAACGTAATTAGAAATGTCGGACTGTCATCCAAAAGAAGCATCGTCGACGCAAAATGACGGGCCAGCACCTTTACAAATTAAAGGCAGTTGCGCTGAAGAAGCGAAACTTGCAATGGCCAAGACATTTAATAGCTATACGGTATATCAGTGTGTATGCTAGTGTACAATAAGCCGTTCAAGTGAAGATACCAACATCTAGCAGACTATTCAATGCGTACTGTGCAGCGTGTACTATGCAGCGCGTACCATGCAGCACGTAGCGTGAAGTGCGTATTGTGCAGCGCATTCTGTACAGCGCATACTTTGCAGCGCGAACTGTGCAGCGTGAACTGTGCAGCGCGAACTGTGCAGCGCGAACTGTGCAGCGCGAACTCTGCAGCGCTTACTGAGCAGCGCGTACTTTGCAGCGCGTACTGTGCAGCGAGTACTGTGCAGCGCATACTGTGTAGTGCATACTGTGCAGCGGGTACTGTGCAGCGCGTACTGTGCAGCGCATACTATGCAGCGCGTACTGTGTAGTGCATACTGTGCAGCGGGTACTGTGCAGCGCGTACTGTGCAGCGCATACTATGCAGCGCGTACTGTGCAGCGGGTACTGTGCAGCGCGTATTGTGCAACGCGTACTGTATAGCACGTACCGTGCAACGAATACTGTGCTGGGCGTATTGTGCAATGCGTACTGTACATTGCATGCAGTGCAGCGCGTGCAGTGTAGCGCGTACTGTGCAGCGCATACTGTGGAACGCGTACAAGGCAGTGCGTACAGTGCGGCGCGTAATATGCATCGCGTATTGTACAGTGCGTACAGTGTAGCGCGCATTGTTCAGCACGTACTGTGTAGCGTGTAGTGTGCATCGTGTGCTGGGCAGCGCTGTAGTTTTACAAGTATGCAATTGTGCACCACTGTAGTTTTATTCGCATTTTGTAACACTAGTTTTATTAACAGTTGTGCAACGTTGTAGTTTTATTGGCCGTTGTTCAACGTTGAAGTTTTATTTGTGGTTGTGCAGCGCTGACGTTTGATTAGCAGTTGTACGACTCTGTATTTTAACTGGCAGTTGGGCAACGCTCTAGTCTTATTAGCAGTTCTTTGACGCTGTCATTTCATTTTTTACCCGCTGTGCAACGCATTCGTTTTATTGCCCGCTGTGCAACGCAATAGTTTTATTAACCGCTGTGCAACGCATTAGTTTTATTACCAGCTGTGCAACGCATTAGTTTTATTACCCGCTGTGGAACGCATTAGTTTTATTACCCGCTGTGCAACGCATTAGTTTTATTACCCGCTGTGCAACGCATTAGTTTTATCACCCGCTGTGCAACGCATTAGCTTTATTACCCGCTGTGCAACGCATTAATTTCATTACCCGCTGTGCAACGCATTAGTTTTATTACCCGCTGTGCAACGCATTATTTTTATTACTCGCTGTGCAACGCATTAGTTTTATTACCCGTTGTGCAAAACTGTTTCGAATGGTCGAACCGGCGCTGGTGAAGGCGGCAACACGGCAGCATGTAACACCTTGGAGTGTTAAGAACAAATCGCTAGTGTCCTGCCCATCAATCGCAACTGTCCAATAAAACAGGTTGTTAGTGTCCTGCCCTGCAGGTCACTAGTGTCCTGCAGTAGGTCGATAGTGCCGCGTGAAACAGGTAGCAAAAGTCCTACCCTATAGGTCACTAATGTCCTGCCCACCGGGTCTCTAGTATCTTGTAAACGGGTAGCAAGTGTCCTGCCCTACTGCTCACTGCTGTCCTGCTCAACATGTCACTAGTGTCCTGCTCAGCAGGCCGTCATTGTCATGCTCAACAGGTAGCTTGTGTCTGGCCCAAAAGTTTGCTATTGTTTTGCTTTACAGGCTGCTAGTGTCCTGCTCTACTGGTCGTTAGTGTCTTGTCTAGCAGGTCGCTATTGTCTTGCCCAACAGGTCGCTAGTGTCCCTCTCAACAGGTCGCCATTGTCCTGAACAATAAAAGAGCTTTGTGTGTGTATGTGCGAATACAACACTGGACGGAATCATGCTTCTGGTCGATCAATTACCGCTAGGAAGCCAGTAACAGATGTGTCTAAATATGAACCCTATGACACAGAGCAACAAAGCGGTTTCACCAGCATGATTTACATCTTGCGTCAATAATAATAGCAGAAATATCACGTGGCGTGCATTACCTTTGTGAATTGCCACAGCCCAGAGACAGCCAAGTGCACCACGGATACAGGTAGATGCAGGCGCCTGACAGTGATAATAACTCGTTCATTTCATAGAAATATGAATCTTTTCCCAAAAAGTGAAAAAGTGTATTCATTTTGCAACAACTGCATGGCTATAAATAACGTTTATTGTTACGTACTCATCCTGACGATAGGACGACGCAAAAATTTGAGAGTCTGCCATTGGATTAGTTGAGCAACTCTTTTTTCGCTTTGATACTGAAGAGTCGTCCATCATTGTCGTGTAAGGAAGACTCATGGTATGGTCAAAACATAGGTTCATGGGCTTTTCGTAGTGATATATTAACTGGTGGAGCTTACTGATGCTCCTTATCCCGTCGTTGTGCAATTTTGGACAATATTGGGAGTAGACCACTCCCAAATATGAGATCCTTCTAAATAAAGGTACTACTGTTCATTTTTCTTTAATTTGCTATTCTTCAATGAGGCTAAACAACTGAGAATGAAATTGTTTCCATTTCATTTTGAACCCTCACGATGAAGAATATTCTTAGGTACAACGAACACGTTATGCGATTTAACATGTTAAGTTTTTGTTGTTATGCACGGAAATATGTTTGTAGCTGTAAACTCGATTTTAAAGGTATACCGTACCCTCACAACAATAAGTGCACCAAACTGAAACCAAATACCTCTGGGGAGCGAGGTGAGTGATTGGTTCACAGTAAAAGTGTGTCTGAGACAAGGCTGAGTGATGTCTTCCTGGCTATTCAATCTCTACATGGAAAGAGGGATCAGGAAAGTGAACGCGAGTCTATTGGGTCTTGGCTTGAAGCTGTTGGAAGCGAATGGGCGGAGTTGGCAGTTGAGCCAGTTACTGTTTGCGGATGATACGGCTCTGGTGGCGGATTCAGAATAGAAGCTGTTTAGGCTAGTATCGAAGTTTGGTAGAGTGTGTGAGAGGAGGAAGCTTTGAGTGAACGCAGGTAAAATTAAATTAATGAGATGCTTGAGGAATGTTGATGCGAGCAGAATTAGTGTCCTTCTGATTGAAGAGTTATTATAGGAAGTTCATGGTTTTAAATAACTGGGTTCCCATGTTGGGAAGACTAAACTAATGGAAACTGAGGTGAAGTTGCGATTGAAGGACGGGTGTACAGTGTTGGATGCACTGAAGAGTGTAGTGAGCTGTAGGACGCTGTGGATGGAAGCGAAGAACGGGTTGGATGAGGGTGTAGTTGTCCCAACTGTGTTCTACGAAGCTGAGACTTGGGGAGTGAGAGCAGAAGAGAGGAGAAGGTTGAATGTTTTTGAGCTGAAATGCTGAGGAACATGGCTGGAGTGACGCTGAAAGGCAGGATCAATAACGACGTGATTCAAATTAAAACGGGGATGGTAAAGAAGTTAGGGACAGAGTAGATTCGGCTGTTCTGAGGTGGTTCGGCCACATGGTGAGGATGGATGAAGGAAGATTGGTGAAAAGGGTGATGAAGGCGGAGGCAAGTGGTGGACCGTTTGATTTTGAGTTTGTGCCGATAGATGGTGTGGATCATACGATGGAAAGATGAGACTTGAGTGTGTAGGTAGCGAAAGAGCATGCAGTGAATATAAGTGAGTGGAGAATGATTGTGAATGAAAGATTTTGACGCAGTCATGATGTGCTTTCCCGACCTTGATATCGCGTCGTGAGTGGGGAGTTTCGGTCATCATGATGCGGCAGGGGTAAACCAGGCACACTGTCGGGCCCTGCTGCTGACACTGACCTTGGACTGCACTCATGACCCAGAGTGTGTGTTGCGGGGTCTTCCAGGTAGACTCTTTAGCGCAAAAGATCTAAGTTGTGCGAGTATTTGTGCAGGTGCACCTTGCCGTCGGCCAACCCCTTTCCGGGGATACTCGGCCTCGTGTATGTATCTGTACCTCTGCGTATATTGATTTTTGACATGATATGTGTGGCAATAAATATATTTCTTCATCAAAATGCTTAATATTTAATACAAATTTTATCGTAAGAGGTTTCGCCTAAAAAATGAAAAAAACATGTGATACGTTGCCACTTGGAGCCCCTGTTGTTTGCTGGAAGGTTCCAGTGTTGTGAAGGGTGAATGAGCCGTGGTTTTGGAATTTGAAATTCACTCTTCAATAATTCTCGAGCCACACATGCTCAGCATCACTCCGATGAAAATTGTGTTTGTGTATTCCTCTTTCTAAAGACCGCACACAGCGCTAATGACGGGTGGTTCACATGGTTCATGCGTAATCGGGGTCAGGCTCGAAAACCTCGCTTCCCGAACTGCCCAGAAATCATCACCAAAAAGGAAGCACGAATTGCGCACATGTTTGACTACACAATTCAACGGAGCATGGGAAGACCAGTACCCAGTAATCGCGGGCTGCTGAGTCGCATCAACATACAATTGTACTGTGTAACTTAAGGCGTCTGTTTGGTCACCGAATTTCTTCGGTCACTACAATTTGCCGTGTTTGTGACCGTTCGCTCACGTTTGGTCTTCCATCACTCGGCTCATCGCTGTACAGAGTGGTAGAGTCCGACAGCTGTTGAGGTTCGAGAGCAATTCAATCCCACAGATTGAGCCAACATCGTTTTGCAATTGCTATACAGATTTAAGTGAATAAACAATGTTCATCCACATTCAGAAGGAAAATTAATAATATTCATTCTGGTAGGTCATGCCATTGGTGATTTTTATGATGAGTCTGTGAATGCTTAAAACACTTTCAAGGATAGATCGATTGACAAAATTGAGCCAGTAATTGTGGGTGTGTGACATATTATACTCCGATAGATTTATTATTACATATTAAGTTACTCTGCATAATCAATTGAAAAACTATTGTTGACAGAAAGAAATTCATAGGTGATGGCTGTATTTGTCTCTCGCTCAAGGCCGACTCTATCGAAAAATTCCTGTGACCAGATCTATGAATCGCGATTGAAACGCGCACTGCATATCTACATATTTTGGTCGCAAAAAGATGTCTTTAGCTGACATGTATTGCACTAGATTTCGTGCCGTTGAAATTTTGTTCACATTTTAAATCAGTGGAATAGAGGCTATTTAATAACATGGCAGTGATTTGAAGCGTCAAAATAGTCCAGTATTTTTAATTAGATCGTATTAATAACTACCATCTGAAGAATGCGCACGCATGACTAGCGTTTTGAAAACGAACATCATGTTGCCATTCTGCAAGCGGGAACACGTTTTAGTATCACCTTGAAGATCATGTTGTCATTCTGCATGCGTGAACACGTTCTAGTATCACCTTGAAGATCATGTTGCCATTCTGCATGCGTGAACACGTTCTAGTATCACCTTGAAATATCCTGAAGATGCCCGTCTGGCATCTCACCTTGAAATATCTAGGAAATGCCCCTCTGACATCTCACCTTGAATTTTTTGCCCTCTACAATGTGGATGACTAACAGTCTACTCTCCTGTAGCACAGATTCGAGCGAGACCTTGTGCAGCAGGGAGCCGAAGGAACATAACTGCTATCCTATTTTCAACAGATGAAATATTCTGGAGATGCCCCTCTGGCATCTCACCTTGAAATATCTTGGAGATGCCCCTCTGGCATCTCACCTTGAAATATATTGGAGATGCCCCTCTGGCATCTCACCTTGAAATATCTTGGAGATGCCCCTCCGGCATCTCACCTTGAAATCTTTTCTCTGTACAATATGGATGACTAACCATCTTCTCTACAGTAGCACAGATTCGGGCGAGACCTAGTGCAGTAGGGAGCAGAGAGACATAACTGCTAACCTCTTTCTCACCGAGCAAATATCTTGGAGATGCCCCTCTGGCATCTTTCCTTGAAATATCTTGGAGATGCCCTCTGGCATCTCACCTTGAAGTATCTTAGAGATGCCCCTGTTTCACCTAACTGTGAAATATCTAGGAGGTGTCCCTCTTGCATCTCATTTGCTTTCCCTTGACTATCGTCTAAAAATTCAAGATGCAAATACTGATTCCTTGCCTCTTTTGACTAAATTCTGCGATAACTATCCGTCAAATTTAAAGATAATTCTCATTTGACTATACTTAGGAGTTGCAACGAGCAACTGTTTTAAGAGATGTCCTTTTGACATCTCACAAGAAACTTGAAATGCTCTTGTAGGACCAATCACACGTGTTCAGAGACCTACTCCACTGAACACTAGGCAGAACCACTCTCAGGAAATTGGGCGTGGAGCTTTTCTACACTTGTGCTTATCAAAATTTCGCGACATTTTTGAAAAATATTCCGACCTAGACTCTAGACCAGCCAAACACAGGTCAGTCCTTAGGAGATGTCACTCCGACGTCTCACCTTGAAGTGCGACAACCACTTGCGTACAGAAGACTTAATCTTCTGAGCACATGGGGAGGACCACTACCCGGGCAACTGGATCTGCTGCTCTCCTAAATGTGCACATACTTGTCCAAATTTAGATCCCATGTGCTCCTTTGAAGTAGACTCAATACCTAGTTGGAGTCCGTCTGACCCAACCTCTGGGGCGAGCCGACAGTCATGCTCTCGAGAAAATATGTGAGTGAGTCCGCTGACCGTATTGGCGTGTCCGTCTCTGCTCGACCGTCTGAGATGCGACCGCCTCAAACCTGAATTCTCCGTTTCCCTTCTTGTTCGCCCTGTTCCTGAAAAGTCAATCTGACTCTCGAACTTTTCTTCTCCGGGGCTGAAATGCCCCGTGTAGTAGTGGGGCGGTGGTAGTAAGTGGTGGTGACAGTAGTGGTGGTCCTTCTCCTTAGTGTCCTTACAACCTCCTTTTTTCTGTATGTGTGCGTGAATTTCTAAAGCCTCGTTGACTATCCCCCACTCTTCTTTCACTTCTTCCAAGAAAACACTCGACTTGAGCGCTCGTGCTCGCTTGTTTTCCTTAATCTTATCTAATCTAATCTAATCTACTCAGCTCAAACTCTCCGAGCTGGTCTACTTCCATAGAAACAGGTGATTGCTGCTAAATAATACTTTTGCTTCCAAACAATAAACATTTTTTCTCGTTCACGTGATGGTTGGTTTACTTGAATCAGCGGTCAAAATCAGCTGTGGACCTTGAACGCGGCAGCGTGTCAAATTGATTTAATTCGTCTTGGTCTAAAATGGATGTTTTTTAACGTATTCTTCAATCATTTTTCTTATACAGAGCTCTTTCTGAAAAGGTAATAACAGATTGTTTAACACTGACACTAGCCTTGAAAAATTAAGTGGTGGATGTTTCAAAGTCTAGTGCGCATTCGAAGATTTCACTGCATCTTCATTTGATCCCACGAACGAAGTGTAATCGGTATATTGTGACACCGATAAAACTTCCTATGAAAGCTCACCTTACACCGAGGCGCCACCTGCTGTCATACTATGGTCCGCTGCCTTTCATCGACGAGAAAAGGAAGGGGGGGGGGGCACTCAACTCCCAAGAGGGAAACTTCGACAACAATTCATGAGATAATTTTATTAGGCGACGAGAAGCGGCAGCTCATTGTCTTAATCTGCTGGGAGGGCCATAGTGACTCTACAATGAGAATACTGTGCGACACCGGCACTGCGGCGCTGTGAGGACCATGGTGACAGTTACAGAGAGGATACTGTGCGACACCAGCTTTGCGGTGTTGGTAGGACTGGTGACAGCTACAGCGAGTATACTGTGCGACACTGGCACAGCGGCGCTGGGCGGACCAAGGTGACAGCTATTGTGAGGCTACTGTGCAACACCGGCTCTGCGGCGCCAGTAGTGCAACGCTAGCAGTGCAACCCCAGTAGGGCAGCGCAAGCAGTGCTTTGCCGGTGATGCATTGCCGGCAGAGTGGTACCGTTAGTGCGGTGCCTGAAATGCGTGCCAGCAGTGCTGCTCCTGCACTGCGGTACTTGCAGAGCAATGCTGGTAGGGCGGTGCTGGCAGTGCGGGACCTGAAGGGAGGTATCAGCTGAACGGTGCCAGCAGTACTCTACGAACAGCGCGTGAGATTGCACTGCGGTGACGGCAGTGCAGTGCTGGCTGTGCGGTGCCTGTAGTGTGAATCCGAAAGTTTGACTCGGTGCGGCGTCAGCTGCTTGGCGCCTGCACTGCGGTGCCTGCAGTGCGATGCCGGAAATGCTGTGCCTGCATTGCGGTGCCGGCAGTATAGTGAATGCATTGCATTGGCTGTAGTGCGGTGCCTGCGGTGCATGTAGTGCTCCGGTGCCAGCAGAAAGGCGCCTGCAATGCGGTACCTGCAAGGCGAGGCCGGTAGTACGGCGCTGGCAGTGCGACGACGGATTTGCGGCGCCAGCATCTTGACGGCAGCAGTGCGGCATGAGCTGTACGATGCCAGCAGTGCGGTGCCGGTAGTGCGGGGCTGACAGTGTGATGCTGACAGTGCAGTGGCGGCAGTGCGCTGCCAACTGTGATGAGCCAGCAGCATGTCGCTAGCAGTGCTGTGCCACCAGTGCTGTGCCAGCAGTGCTGAGCCAGCAGTGCTGTGCCAACAGTGCTGTGCCAACAGTGCTGTGCTAGCAATACTGCACCAACAGTGATGTGCCAGCAGTGCTGTGCCAGCAGTGCTGTGCCAGCAGTGCTGTGCCAGCAGTGCTGTGCCAGCAGTGCTGTGCCAGCAGTGCTGTGCCAGCAGTGCTGTGCCAGCAGTGTTGTGCCAGCAGTGTTGTGCCAGCAGTGCTGTACCAGCAGGGCTGTGCCAGCAGTTTTGAGACAGCTGTGCAGTACCAGCAGTGCTGTGTCGTTGTGCTAGCAGTGCTGTGCCGCTGTGCTAGCAGTGCTGTGCCAGCAGCGTTGTGCCAGCAGGTCTGTGCCAGCAGTGCTGTACCAGCAGTGCTGTACCAGCAGTGCTGTACCAGCAGTGCTGTGCCAGCAGTGCTGTGCGAGCAGTGCTGTGCCAGCAGTGCTGTGCCAGCAGTGCTGTGCCAGCATTGCTGTACCAGCAGTGCTGTACCAGCAGTGCTGTACCCGCAGTGCTGTACCAGCAGTGTTGTACCAGCAGTGCTGTGCCAGCATTGCTGCACCAGCAGTGCTGTACCAGCACTGCTGTGCCAGCAGTGCTGTGCCAGCAGTGTTGTCCCAGCAGTGTTGTAACAGCAGTGATGTACCAGCAGGGCTGTGCCAACAGTGCTGTGCCAGCAGGGCTGTGCCAGCAGTGTTGTGTCAGCAGTGCTGAGTCAGCAGCGCTGTGCCAGCAGTGTTGAGCCAGCAGTGCAGTACCAGCAGTGCTGTGCCAGCAGTGCTGTGCCAGCAGTGCTGTGCCAGCAGTGCTGTGCCAGCAGTGTTGTGTCAGTAGTGCTGTGCCAGCAGTGCTATGCCAGCAGTGTTGTGCCAGCAGTGTTGTGCCAGCAGTGCTGCGCCAGCAGTGCTGTGCCAGCAGTGTTGTGCCAGCAGTGCTGTGCCAGCAGTGCTGTGCCAGCAGCGCTGTACCAGCAGTGCTGTACCAGCAGTGCTGTGCCGGCAGTGCTGTGCCAGCAGTGCTGTGCTAGCAGTGTTGTGCCAGCAGTGCTGTGCCAGCCATTCTGTGCCAGCAGTGCTGTACCAGCAGTGCTGTACCAGCAGTGCTGTACCAGCAGTGCTGTACCAGCAGTGTTGTACCAGCAGTACTCTACCAGCAGTGCTGTACCAGCAGTGCTGTACCAGCAGTGTTGTACCAGCAGTGCTGTACTGGCAGTGCTGTACCGGCAGTGCTGTACCGGCAGTGCTGTACCGGCAATGCTGTACCGGCAGTGCTATACCAGCAGTGCTGTACCAGCAGTGCTGTACCAGCAGTGATGTACCAACAGTGATGTACCAGCAGTGCTGTACCAACAGTGCTGCACCAGCAGTGCTGTACCAGCAGTGCTTTACCAGCAGTGATGTACCAGCAGTGCTGTACCAGCAGTGCTGTGCCAGCAGGGCTGGGCCAGCAGGGCTGTGCAGCAGGGCTGCGCCAGCAGGGCTGTGCCAGCAGGGCTGTGCCAGCAGGGCTGTGCCAGCACTGTTGTGTCAGCAGTGCTGAGTCAGCAGCGCTGTGCCAGCAGTGTTGAGCCAGCAGTGCAGTACCAGCAGTGCTGTGCCAACAGTGCTGTGCCAGCAGTGCTGTGCCAGTAGTGCTGTGCCGTAGTGTTGTGCCAGCAGTGCTGTTCCAGCAGTGTTGTGCCAGCAGTGCTGAGCCAGGAGTTCTGCTCCAGCAGTGCTGTGCCAGCAGTGCTGTGCCAGCAGTGTTGTGCCGGCAGTGCTGAGGCAGCAGTGCTGTGCTAGCAGTGTTGTGTCAGCAGTGCTGTGCAGCAGTGCTGTGCCAGCAGTGCTGTGCCAGCAGTGCTGTGCCAGCAGTGCTGTGCCAGCAGTGCTGTACCAGCAGTGCTGTGCCAGCAGTGCTGTGCCAGCAGTGCTGTGCCAGCAGTGCTGTGCCAGCAGTGCTGTGCCAGCAGTGCTGTGACAGCAGTGCTGTAACAGCAGTGCTGTGACAGCAGTGCTGTGACAGCAGTGCTGTGACAGCAGTGCTGTGCCAGCAGTGCTGTTCCAGCAGTGCTGTGACAGCAGTGCTGTGACAGCAGTGCTGTGACAGCAGTGCTGTGACAGCAGTGCTGTGCCAGCAGTGCTGTACCAGCAGTGTTGTACCAGCAGTGCTGTACTGGCAGTGCTGTACCGGCAGTGCTGTACCGGCAGTGCTGTACCGGCAGTGCTGTACCGGCAGTGCTGTACCGGCAGTGCTGTACCGGCAGTGCTGTACC